>JARBEQ010243305.1:0-11789 GCA_030265355.1 Tritonia tetraquetra | reverse complement strand
ATTACAGTGTAGGGCCAGCACTATGAGGCTGGATTTCTGTGGATCAAAATATTAAGCTAAGCAGGTGATCAACCCACCTTCATATATATATAATATGATGCGCACGCCTTTGGTATTGAATGAATCATAATAGCACCGTGTTCTCATAGAACAATGACGTCATTCCTACTCAATGAAAGGAAAAGGCGGAAGTAAGGAAAACTATGATGAATGTCGATAAATAAAATTCGAATAAACAAAGCGATTTCTATAAAATCAACGGTCCGTTCTACAACAATTCTGACGGCGTCACAACACGATCAAACCTATTTTGTACCTTGTGTAAAAATGTCAGCAGTGTACACACAGTATTAAGAGAAGAGTTTGGATTTAGCCATCGAACCCAACAGCTTTATATATATAGATATAATATTACTATTACACAAATATGATTTTGAATTGAATTGAATTGAATTGAATTGAATTGAATTTGATGATATTGATATGATCCGGAATCCGGAAGTTGAATTTTGAAACTGCTGCTGCTGCTGGTAAAACCAAAATGGCAGCCTCCATAGCCACGAGAACATTGCAAAATCGGTGTTTTAATCTGGCAAGAGTATATGTATCTCATTGCCGTTTAAAACTAAGGTACTGCTTAAACACATCCCCAATCCGTCATTGTGCCTCAAAAAATCAGTTTCTGCTTTCAACTTTACCTTTTGCTATTGTTGCAGCGGCTGATTTAGACTCTAAAGATCAGCATGGGGAAAAGGTACGAGTATGACATATATTTTACATTGAATTGTCACTGTCAGTAGTCAGTCACAATCTTTTCTTAATTGGGATTCAATAAATGATGAGGTAATCCTGGAGAACGCTAGCATTAAAAATAGGAATTATTGTGATTGTTTCATTCCACATGCGCAGTCATGCAGGGCAGAGTCATGTTTGTTCTGTATCCCTGACTTGAACTTGAACAAAAAATGGCAGGTGTTATACTCCGGCCTCCCAGACAAATAGCGAGATGGCTATACTCCGGCCTACGCTCAAAGATGATAATAGTCACAGGTAGGTGTAGCGATGATCGCGATACGTACCATCAAGGTCAGTGTAGCCTACAGCCCTTGCTGTTTTCGATCGTGGCTCTAAAATTTTGCATGTGGTTGTGTGATTCCACATGCAGAGTCACTTGTTTCGTGTCCCCGAACCCTAAAATTGAAATATACTTCGAGTTAAGAAAAAGTTAAGAAAAATTCACTTAGAGAGCACGTTAATCTGGGAGGCCGGAGTATAACCTGTTCGTTAAAAAATCTAAACATACTTCTATAGACTATAGTTTGTTTAACACTTACCCTATTGTTGTACTCCCTATTTTAAAACTATTTTTGTACTCTCCCTACGTTGGTATTATTGTCCATTTTAACGAAAGCAGCATGTACATCTCAAACAGTATCGATCTCAGATGGAACAGCGGTGATCGAACCCAGAGGAAAAGAGTTTTTTATCTAATTTTTTTTTTACAATGTTGACTGCAAATTAGCAGGATCTCATCTAGTGATATATAATCATAATGATGATACCACAATGTAGGTAAGTCGCTAATTCCCAGACGGACAGCCTTAAATCTATGTTACAGCTGCCATGTGTGAAAGTGAAAGTCTATCCATGGAATCCCCCCCTCCCCCCTATCCCAAATTGTGATAGTTCTATTAGGACTTAGCATAATAATAGAAATATTGTAATTAATGATCTCTGTTGCAGGCTTTTGAACCTAATGATGCTCGTCTTCGAAGTAGTGAATGCCTCAAGAATGCTGCAGGGCTGGTTGTAGATTCAACATCAGCTGTACTGTCGCAGACTGTTTATGCTATTACCAATATTGAGAAACAGTATGTGGAGGTTTGTTGCTTGTTATTATTATTAATATTTATAAAGATTTTTTGCAGTTGGTAAGCATGAATAGAATAGCAGTCAGTTTTGCTGTGTATGATAATACACTCTAGCACGGATATACATTGTATGAAGAAAAGTGACGATTATTTTCATCCTTTGGTAGGACGCTCATCAATTGCAAATTACGCCATCAGCTGCAAGCTGTCATTACATTGAATACAGAGTAAAGAGGTATTTGGGAAAGCATGACGCACAGCGCCTTTTATCGATAACATTCAGTGGTTTTTCCCTCATGCTTTTCGACTTGTGTTCCGGGCGCTGAAATGACCTTTCTTTGTCGATAGTGCCCTGAAACACACACAAAAAACAAACAAACAAACAACTTGTGTTTCTTTCTGCTACTTTATGGCTATATTATAGTGATATAGAGGACAACTTACCTGATGTAACCCCCAACAATTTATGATGGCATAAATCTTATCTTCATCTGGTTTTACAGTTACCAAGTGTGTGTATGTAGCGAAAACATGAATGTATGCCAGAATGTTTTATTGACATAGATGACTTATAATGCAATGTTACATATTGGATTTTTCTATGTCGTACAGATTTTACAGATTTTTTGGTATGAAAATACAGGCAAGTCTGGATATTGCGAAAATAATATTATGTGCTGAAGACAAAGGCTATACCAGATAAGACACAAATCGACGCGATGCTTGAGAGCTGGACACATACACACACAACACGTTAGCGAAGAGGGAAAGAGGGGGAGGCGAGGGGCAACCTTAACTCACACCTGTGTCTGTTTTTTGTTCATACTTCATACACACATGTGACCACACCTGTAAACATGTTTATAAGCTAACAAGGACAGCTTATTATTGTGTTGTTATGTTGTGTAGATTGGCCTCTTCATTGCCGAGGCAACAAATCAAGAGTTTTAAATCCGGAAATCGCGAGAGGTGTTAGCGTCCTCCTTTACCGTTAATTTTATGCAAGTAGAAGTGATAGTGGTAGCAATGCAAGCTGATCGTGTTATAGATTTAATGTAGACAAAAACAGGTTGGAAACCATAAGATACTGAGCAAAAATTGAATTTCATGACAAAGAATCAGGGGTCCCAGTGGCGCAGAGGTATGGTTCTCGCCTCTGAAGCAGAAGGTACCTGGTTCGATTCCCAGTAGCGACACTGTCGGGTATTTTTCTCCTTGAAACTCACTGAAAACCTATATGCCACTCCCCTGATTCCTTTTTGGGTAGGTGGGATCAAGAACCTAGTCATATCGGAGACGGATGATAAATTCGGAGGTCCCTTGCGCACGTTAAAGAACCCTTGGCATCACCTGCTTGGCTTAATATCTTGATCCAGAGAAATCCAGCCTCATAGAGCTGGCTTTACACTGTAATGGTAAAAGGGAATTGAGATAAAAAAGAAAGAAAGAATCTTGTACAGAATCCAAAACCATTTTCATGATTTGCATGTTTTTCGCTATATTATAAAAAAGATCTGGACCACAAAATTCCTTTGGCTATATCGCTAGTTTTGCCATATACGTTTTCATCCTATCCGTGCTAGGGTGTATTTTTTTTCACTTGATTTCAGACTTGTTTTGGAAAAGAAGCATGCTCAGTCATATAATTTTTAAACATAGAGTCGACTCCAGTTAATCGCAAATGCAGCTTTATCGCAACTTTTCCCAAGAAACAGAATTAATTCTAAATAAAAGTCACAGCTTAATCATAACTCACTTTGAATAATCGCAAAGCCGGCGACACCTTGCCACACAACCATAATGATACAATAGCCTTACACTGATTGTGGTTCTGGCAGACCGCCTTTGTTCAATCATTACATGGCACCCCTGGCCGGCAAATAACAACAAACATTGTGTAGACAGTCCAGAGCAAACAATTTCATAGTCTTGTCACTGGAGAGATGAGGTACGTTGGATCTGTTGGATTGTCTTTTATTACACAATCAAAAGAGCTTTGGCCTCCTTGCTAGTGAGGATACTGCAACAGACATACCTTGTCGTCAAGTTGTGAAATGGCCTTAAATTACTGGGCCCACGCCCAACGATGAAGCAGAGTCAACTGTATTTTACAAATCCCACATCCCATCATTGGTGGTCATGAAGTGCAAGTTTGTAACAAACTTAGCTTTTTTGTATGTTAGGGAAATTACATTATTTGTTCCTTATTTTTACATGAATTGCATTTTTTACTTTTATTATTTCAGCTTCTTGGTGTCCTTGTACAGTTGATAGAATATCAAACGGAAGTTTTGGGACACAAGGCAGAGGAGGACAGGATTGCTGATATTATTTTAGAAACACGACACGAAATCAATGAAGTCAAAAGACGTAAACAAGTAGGCATTTCAGTTTTATTATTTGCATTATTTGTACACTTTAGTCAAAGTAAATTAAAAAGGTAGGGCGATAGTATACATTCCTGCCGAACACCTTGTTCTGCTTTGAACCATTGTGAAGTTTCTCCATCTAGTCTGACTGCAGTCTGTTGCTCATTGTAGTGTTTCTGATTAGTTTGACTAAATGGACTGGAAATCCCATTATGATCATTATGTCCCACAGAGCTTGATGTTGTACACAATCGAATGATTTGAAGTAGTCAATAAAACAGGAGTATAGATCAACATTGACCTCTCTGCATGTTTGATTATGTTTCCCATGTTGAGTGCCTCTTCCCTGTTGGAATCCTGCTTGCACTGGGCTTATTTTATCTTTGATTTTCCTTTGCATTCGTTATTGTGGGCTCAGGAACTTTGTGGATGCAATGAGTTAACAACAATTCCGTTGTCACCCGTAGTGTCTCTGTTTTGGAACCCCAGTTGCTGAGCATTTTGGAAAATGAAATAAAGGCGATTTTTGAAGAAAAAAAATATCTCAGTAACCATTCATAGTTTGGCAACAAAACTTTAAGAGGTGTGAGGGTAATGATCAACGTACCTTCTGGCAAATTCCCCACCAGAATCACAATCGTTTCTTTATATCACCTGAAGTATCCTCCCAATGTAAAAAAACGGAAAATAGATTTAAAAATTAAACTCTCCTGCCTTCTCTTCCTCAATACAAACTTTCACTCTTTTGTCACTGTAAAACTTTGTGATTGTTTGCAAAAGACTTGACAAGCCAAGGGACATCACTTATATATTGTTTTACACTCGTACATTTTTATATTCAGCTGTAAAGGAGATCTATTATGATTTTGCCTTATGGACATTACGTAAGTTTGCCAATTGGCAAAAGTAGCAACTGCTAAGATGTTAACCACTTGACTGATGGGGAAGCCACAGTCCTTGCCATGGAAGTGGAACTCCATTCATCCCCACCAGCTTGCAACATCAGATAAAATTTGTTTCTCTGTTTACACATTTAAATTCTTTGGTTGTATTAATTTATTTGCTTCGTCTGTACACATTTGAATCTATTTCAATTTCTCAACAGGATCTAGCATTGCTGTTTTCAAGTGTTGAAAAGTTAGCAGATGCTACAGCAGAGGTTGCTTTTGCTACAGGTATGTTGTGATTCATTATAATGTAAAACAAATGAACAAATATGCCATTTTAAAATTAAAATTATGAGTGATACAACCATGAAATCTTGTCCTTGAAGTATGATTTCAATGACAGCCTGATGATGTGTATGTCTTTAATTTATTACTCTGGGGTTTTTAAAGATAATCACAATGTTTAGACTCTGAGGTATTTATAACACATAGTATGGATACCAGCCATTTAGATGGGTAATATATGTCTATCATTCCCTGTCAGTCAGTTAATACCCATCTACAAGTCCATAATACCTAGCTTCTCTATAGTAATAGTTGTGGTTTTTAAAATCCAATTCCCTTTTACCATTACAGTGTAGGGCCAGCACAATGAGTCTGGATTTCTCTGGATCAAGATATTAAGCCAAGCAGGTGATCAACCCACTGTGACCTTTTTGTGGTATGGTAGGAATTAATTTTGCCCGCACAGTGGCCTTGCAGCCTACTCTTATTGATTTTCAACTGCCAAGAGTTCTTTAACGTGCGCAACATGCACACAGGACCTCTGAGTTTATCATCCGTCTCCGATAGGACTAGGTTCTTGATCCCACCTGAATAGGATCAGGGGAGTGGGCATATAGGTTTTCACAGAGTTTCACGGAGAAAAATAATCAACGCTGCCCGGAATCGAACCATGTACCTTTCGCTTCTGAGGCAAGAACCGTACCTCTGCACCACTATAGTAATAGTAGAAAACCACAAAACCATCCTAGAAAAATCTTTAAGAATTTAAGTAGCCTACCTTATAATCAGTCTGACTTGATGTTTAAAATTTTGCTTGGCAGTCCAGTGGGCATGGTTGACCTTCTTTTTCGAATATTCACGACAATATTGTTGTCTCCGTCTGAGAATTCTAGGGTTCAGACTTCACCGTCTCAAGGAATTACGCTCTGCATCTTAAACTGACATTGTTTCAATTTCTTTGCTGGATTTGAATATGATTCGGCTCGGTTAGTTGCAAAACACATCCATACATAGGTCAGAAAAAGAGATATTCTCATATTCAGCCAGTGGATCAATTATTTATTCTCTAATGATCTTATGATGGGCCCAAATATTGATTGCATGGAGTCAGTTGTATATTTTGGTAAATATTAATTTGATTTGAACTTGAAAATGCGATCACATATACTTTGATACGTGTAAAACAAATTTGATAATTGTTTCCATTGGTCTATTTGCTTCTCTGGTGTATAATCAGCTTTTTATTTTTACATTATTTATTCAGAATTATTTACAAATGTCAGTGACAGAATGTTCATTTGATTTTTTATTTGTCCACATCATAGGATCAAGTTATGCATCTACGTGTGCTGGTGAACGTGTTTACAGTGCCCAGCAGGAAGTCAAACGAGTTCTGGCTGTATCAGAAGCGGCTGAAAAACAAGTAGCATATGTTGAAGCGCAGTTCATATCCCAAGTTACACAGCATGAGGAGAGAAACAAGAAATTAAAAGAGACAGCGGATAAACATGAATCAGAAAACATTGATTTTGAGGAGGACAAAGATGAAAATGAAAATGGGGATGAGAAAGATACACTTGATGGTGATAGTTGAACAGTAACCCTTTCTCACCCGATGTGGGTGGATACGACTGCTAGAGCTCACAGTATTGAAGAAAAAAAAATAGACCGTAGCAGTGTTTTTTCAAAGCATGTGAGTATGGTATCTTCACGGACAAAGAGTGACACTGCATTGTACTTTCTTTTTTTTTTTTTAAATTGAGCGGGAACATGTACCGCAACGAATATAATATAACAAGTTTGTTGACATTCGTTACGAGGTTGAAGAGTTGTGAGACGGTTAGTTTTATGGAATCGATTTTGGACTAAAGTCTATTTAGAGGTCAAGTTTCTTTTAAAACTTATCCTAAAGAGTATGGATACTCTGTAGAAAGTGATATTCAATTTGATTTTGAACCATTTGGCAATGTTTTTGATGATGTTGATGCACGCTAGTGGTGAAATCGAAGAAAAGCAATTTTGAATATGGCCTTAGGGAGTATTGACATGCAGTCTTTTGGGAGCAGCTTCTTAGACTTAGAGGCTCAAATAATTAATATTGCTGTGATAGACGGCTGATGTGAAAAGCGTGGGTTGTGTAGACACTTGTGGTGCGCACCAACATTCTGCAATAATTTTCAGTTTTTCTCTTTTTAGTGGGAACAGGAGAAGGACATGGTGTGGAAAGTGGTCAGGGAGTGGAAAGTACGAAGTCCTGTTTTTGTGAATTGAAACTTTATTTGTAAAAAGCCTGGAACACTAACATAATTTGTTGTACAGACATCTCTGTTTAGCATCACTCCATGACTAGCTCTAGTCCTTACTCGGTCAACACAAGACCATGTAACACACACACACACACACACACCTACTCACAACACGAGACCCCGTAACACACACACACATACTCACAACACAACACCACGTGGGTTCCGCCCGGGCACCAGCACAATTCCATAACAGGGAGGATAGGACAGGATGGTAGCAAAGCTACCTTCTAAAAGTTAATTAAAGAGAGATATTGTAGTTGTAGAGTTGTTCAGGTTTTTATTTTAAAAAAGGCATTACACAATAGTCAGATCAATCTGAAAAAAATCGTGTGCCACCATTTTTTACTTTTTATTCCAAGGCCATAGATGGCACAAAGCATTTCAGCTTTATCTACCCCTACAATTTTTTCGTTGTAATCGGCGATGACAACTGGACATTTAACCGTGAGATCTGTGTCGTTTTTGAGCTTCTTTGGACAGTTCCTTCTTCCGTACCTTGGAAATTAGAAACAATATTCACAGCTTTGTTGTCCATCCATTTTATAGCCACAGTTTTTTGATCCGTGGATACCCTTACATCACTTACTCGACAACGTTTTGTCCTTCACAAAACTAGGAAGGCCTTTCTTGTTTGCTCTTATCGTACCGCATGCTTTTACGTCATTGTCAAATAAATAGTTTGATCAGAGACACTCACTGTAAGTTGATCATATGTATCATATGACATCCTCAAATAATTAAAGAAAAGACCCTTTGTGTGTCATGAGAGAGTAAAACACTAAAAAGTCCTCTCAAATTTATTTCTCTCACTTCGCAGCAAAATATGCTTTCTGCACCAGATAGTACGTTTACACCTTTTCCTTAGTTTTCTTATTGCTAGAAGTAGATATAAATCTTTCTCATCAGAACTGCCCCATCTCTGCAGCAAGTGTGCTTATTAAAGGCCTACTACTACACACACACACACACACACTCACGTGTGCTGCGTTGTGAATACCCAGTGAAATGAGCTATCCAATATAAACGATCTTCATGAAAAATGGAGCTCTATGTAAAACCTGCCTGTGTTAAAGAGGTGAAAAAATTGTCAAAATAAACTTCATGCCCCTTCCCAAACAAATCCTCACACATAGTCCTACTGATTACAACACTCTCTCCCACCCCAAACCATCCCTTTGACACTGACTACTCTTACTGTGATGCCCATCAAACTTGCTCACATAGCCATCCATGTCTGCTCTCATCCAAAGCTTATTATCCTCTCTTTATGGCTTTCAGGATTGTACTGTTTGAGGCTACTCCTACCTATACATAATGTTTGTAATTTTCTCCATCATTATCCCTGGTTGATTGCATTGTTGGATGTTAGGAGAGAAAGTCAGCTGGATTAAACTCATTTCTGTCTGGCTTGTAAATTACGTTGAATTCATACAGCATTAATTAATCTTAGTCGCCATCTTTCCATTCTAGCTGTACAATTCCAAGTAATGATCTGTAACTACTGTGAAGTTTGAGCCAAACAGTTACATGTGGAAGTGTTCCACCCCATATTCGATGGCCGGCATTTATTTGCCAGTTTGCGAATTTCTTTTCTCTACTTCTGTGGTGAGTGAGTGGCTTGCATATCGAATGATGCGTCCCTCTTGCGATAAGATCGGACCAAGACTGCAGTGACTTGCATCTACAATGATTGTGGTGTGTTTTGTTGGATCATAATACTCCATCATGTTTTGAGTTTCTCGAATGCGTCTTTTTGTGTTTTCCACCATATCCAGTTTTCTTTCTGTCTTGTTAGCAATTGTAGAGGTTCTGTAATGGTGGCATAGCCTTTGATAAATCGGAAAACGAATTGTGTCATCCTCAGAAACGAGTGAAGTTCTGAAACAGAAATAGGGGCTTGTATGTCTGTGATTGCTTTCACTTTGTGTGGATCAGGTGATATTTCGCCTTTACTGAGAACATGACCCACGAACGTCAGCTTTTTTACTGCAAACTGGCATTTATCTTTGTTCAGTTTTGCACCTCTTTCGTTCAAGATTTCTAAGGTAGTCTAGCTTGTAAGTATTTGTCATGTTCGTCTTTTGTCTTTCCATGGACAATGATGTCATTCATGAAGTTTGTCACTCCTTGGACATCTCTCAAAAGTTCACTTATAATGTGCTGAAACATATCTGGAGTGGAATTGACTCAGAACATGAGTCTTTTGTAGCGCCTTAAACCAACGTGTGTTGAAAAAGTTATATAACAATTCTCTTTTTTCTAGTTCTAGTTGGTGAAACGCTTTACACAAATCTATCCTACTGATTAGATCTTCTATGATAGGCATGGGGTGTCTCTCGTGCTTTAAGGCTTTATTTGCTTCCCTCTTGTCCATGCAGTCTAACTCCTCCTGATCTCTTGGGTATCATCACTACAATTGGACTCACCCAAGGTGTAGGACCATCCACCTTGTCAATTATATCTTCGTCTTCAAGTCTTTTCAGTTCCTTCTCGACACCTTGGCGGACATGATATGTGATCCTTCTGTAGTTTTGCGCAATTGGCTGCATGTCTATATTATGTTGATATGGAGCTTGACTTCAACTCCTTTGATCTTTCTGGGACCGTGGCATAATTTGTCAAGAATTGATGTCGAAAGGGCAAATGAAATTAATCCCAGATCTTGCTGCATTTCCGCGGATAACTGATTTCCAAATTTTGTTTGGCACTTTTGCAACATAAAACTTTGCGACGGTTTCCTTCTTCGATTGTGAGCAGTTCTTGTCTGTGAACGTCCCAAGAATATCAAGCATATAATTAGAGTTTTATGTGAATAATGGTATGCTGCTGTGTTCAAGCTTTGGTCGTGGATTGCGCAGTCTCTATATGTATCATTTGTTATGATGTTAATGAGGTGGGTGAGGCAACAGACGACGAAGTGGTTGAGGCAACAGGCGACGAGGCGATCGAGGCAGCAGACGATGAGCTTGCAGCAACCCATGTTGACGGATCAACCTTATCATAAATGTTGGCTGCGTCGTACATTGATGATGGCAGGGCTGACGGGTTGAATGGATAAACCCCGCCTTAACATTGTCAGCAGACATGCAGTCTGACGACCACAGCCTCTTAAGAACCATGGGGAAGAGTTCTTTAGTCATTGGCATCCCCAAGTTCTGCCTTGCAAATTTGATTAAAATCTTCTCCCGTGCTGTCTTGACAGGACCGTAGAGGCCAACATCAAGGGGCTGCAGCAGGTTTGTTGAGTTGGATGGAGGAGAATGACGTTATTTTCCTTGGCCTTAAGGTAAAGCCGACGATTCATGTGGGAAGCATGCCCGTCAAAAAGTAAAACAACTGGTCGCTCCTCGGGTAGGTTTGGTAGAAAATGCCGCTCAAACCAGTCATAAAACCTGTCCGAGTCCATCCAGCCCTTGTCACTCACAGTGTAGCGAGCCCCATCTGGTCCGTTCTTGGTCCAGACATCCCACATATTTTTCCCTGGGTAGACGATGAAGGGCGGCATGATGGTCCCTTCGGCACTGGCACATCCGTTAACAGTGTTACTTTCCCTACCCGATCCCCCAATCATGCGAAACAGATGAGAAATGTTTTTCTCGCAAAGGACACGGATCCTGGATGGGTCAGTGCAGAGCTTCCTACCCCGGCAAGTAACTCGGAGGGATCACAGACCTGAAAAGGAGGGATCAACTTACCAAAAACAAGATCAGCCGGGGAGCATCTGTTTCAAGGGACGACTGCATTCCAACGATGGTGTGGGATAGTAGGGACCTCTGGGTATGGTGTGATGGTGGTTTGATGGTTTAAACAACGCTGGTGTGATGATTCCAAACATGACGAGCTCCAATAATACTAACACATAGAGACAACACTAATATTTACAATATATACAGTTATATTGCCAAGGCAATATTTATTTATACGCCTTCATGCTCTCATAATAGACACTTTTTGCCTTGGTTATGAGGGCTTGCGAAAACTGGTGCTGATAACAGACTTGCCCCCTTGCAGCCATGTGCACTTTTTGTACTACAAGTGCACTCAGGGTGTCTGTGGAGAGGGATGGCC
>JARBEQ010243294.1:0-11791 GCA_030265355.1 Tritonia tetraquetra | reverse complement strand
TATAAACTTTGCAGCCCCCCGCTAACCGCGGCCCGCCCACCCCCCCCCCCCCCCCTCACCAGCCAAAACAATTGCCCACCCTAGAAACACGCAGGTACCCTTAGTTGTTGCCGTTATCTCACAGAGGCGAACTCCTTTGATCTTTTTCACAATTTCTACTAATGGGACCCTATATATATGAGCTATTTCTCAAACATAATTTCGTGTGCAGGTTGGTTCACGAATTTACCACAGACTACAGACCCTACCCTGTTTTTCAGGGGTTTTACCATTGTTCATAACTCCACTGGGAATGCCATTCGGTGGCCAAACTCGTCACAAGTGGATTAATCCGTGGGGTTTTCTACGCGGTGGGAGGTGGTGTTACCCACCTTGATGGAAATGAACAAGAAAGTGAGATCAATGTGTGCTTTTCGAAATGCATTATTCTTCTATTATATTGTCCCTTCGATGCCTAGTTTCATTAACAAAAACAAAAACAAAAAAAACCAACAAACATTAATCAAATATACAAACACTCCAACAAAATAGACAACAAACAAACGAAAGCCACCATAAAACTGGGCCTACAGTAAGTAGCTTTCTTCCCCCAGTGCCCTTTGTCTAGAATTCTAGTGTAAATGTGTAAGGGAAGTATTTTATATGGTGACATGATAAATGTGTGACATAGTTCTCTGAGGCGGTCATAACTCGACGCTTAGCGGTAATATTATGCTGACACCGAACGCTTTGTCCACAAAATTGCAAGGTTCAGTTTGCCTAACAAACATCGTTAATATCCCGATAACTTATAGGCTGGATAGTCCGTGCAATAATTATGTAACTATTTCTGTTCAATAAATGCTGAATTGGATTGTTGACGATTGATATTAACCACTTCCGTTTTTGTGGTTTTTTGAGACGCATTCTGGGACAGTGCGCATGCTCAACTGTGAGAATTCAGCCATGATAAACATGAATAAGTGACTAAAATATAGGTTAATTTTAATTGCTCGATCAATTGTCGTTAATTTTTTTTCTGAACAACCAGATGTTCTGGAATATGGATTTTTTAATCCCGTATGTCAGGTAATGTACGTTCTTCAAATAGTTTTCTAACGTGTGTCAGTTTTTTTGCTTCAAGACAGATCGTAACAAGGATCGTCGGTTATGTTTTGCGATGTCTTCGGTAAATACATGGATGTAAAACAGGATCAGGGAGGAAGCTCTTTTATTGCCACCTAACAGTATCACACGATGTAGTCAGTGAAGTCATGGTATTTAGTGGTTTGACTTTGAATGGGTTCCGTATTTATTACTAGACTAGACTAGAATACTCATTTTATTCTGTGTTATTGATTAGATGATTGTCTGTGTCTGTGAGTACCTGAGTAAAGTCAAGGTATAATTCCAGCCGAGGGAACTAAGAAGAGTTGATGCCATAAGGCAAGACAGTAGCTCAGTAGCTGACAATGGGCGGACAAAGGACATGTTCACGACATTGAAAATGTACGTATCTATTGAAAGGCTCATTAAAGTATAGCAAGAAGAACATTGTCTTGTCCATGGAAGTGTAAGGAAGTAACCACCTGTTCCTGTTCACCTCTGGAACCAACTCAACTCTTCATCTTGATTCTTGCTAGGTTAGGGATGTGACTTTTCTTGTCATTGAATTGACCCAGGCAATTCTATTGAATTTTGTTATCATTCATGAAAGTTCAAAAGGTCAATTCTAGACTTTTAGGTTTTAGTTTACAAAATGGCAATGAAAGTGTAAGGATTCATTCAAATCTTAGATTGGATAGCTAGCTGTCTCGACTTATCCTAGTCTAGCCTGAGGCTAAGACAAAACTAAGATCTAAACTTAGACGTAGAATAATCCTGGAGAATAGTGCCATGAAAAAAAGAATGATTGTGTTTAAGTCACATCACTGCGTTTATATTTTAGGGTTCAGGGATAACAGAACAACGTTGCTGCAACATCGACATTCCTATTTTTTATGCTGCTGTTCTCCAGGATTATCGTAATCTTGTCTATGACTCCACTTACACCTTCTATTTTTCTAATCCATCTTGCCGCTCACTGTCAGCCAATGGTGGTAATGTAAAAAACTGAAGGGCATGGTTTGTAGGCTAGAGAGATATCTAGTGTCTACGTTTTATTACAAAGTGATTATTTCCAACTGTGTTGAGGCGGTTGTGAATAAGAAATTTTCTTTACTTTTGTTCCCAACCGGTATTGGACAATGATTATCTCGCGAGTATTTTTGTGGACTATAGACAGTTGTTTATAAAACCTTACTGGTGTGTGTAAACAAGGGCGTCAAGTGTTATTTGATGCCTCATCACTTAAAATGAAATAAAAGACTAGACTGTCTAGCCCGCTTAAATAAAGCATTATAAATTATAACCAAACAAGAAGTCATTGACATACTCAGTGGGGTGGCGTCACCGTGGTTCCACAATAGATGATGTCTCAATACTTGGTGATCCTCTTCTTTTGCTTATTATATCCCATAGATCGCAGGGTCACCATAACGAATGCCTCATCTCCCATGTTTTACGATCCATTACCATAGCTGCTGACTGTTATGATTTGCCATTCTGGAGAAAAAAGATTTAAAGATCTTGATTAGAGTAAAATCGGGGGAACTAGATTTTTGAAGCAAAATAATTCATACACGGATTTTGACTCATTTTTTTTTTTTCTTTAGAAATATTATTTTCATGTCGAGACAGTCAGCGGAGACGTTAGAGGGCTTAGAACTCATTTTCTGCGATATCACAAATTTGTAGAGAACTCTTTATCGGCAGTTGTATTGATGCTCGGATGATTTACAATACCATTAGTATTGAACAACCGCTCCTACCAACGATTATAACATCTTTTGCTACTACTACTATTATCTACGTTTTATTCTGTGAGTTCGACACAAGAATCGGAAGAAATTCCGTCATGGATCTCAAAGATTTCGCTCGATTTCTGCTGCTTCAGCTCTGCTTCCCTGTCATTTGCTGTTTACACTAATTGTGTTTAGTGCCTAGCTGGACACGTCTAGATTGTGATTGAATTTGGTCATTTGAAACCTAGTATTTTGAAATGAATCTTTTCATTTAGTCACTCGATTTGACGTCAACGGCAATAATTTTAAAATCCGGGGCTTCGCTGATATCTAGTCTGCCATTGCGAACATCGACTCGCTGCGTTCTAGAGCTCAAGCTCTACTTTCGTTTTCTCTTTACCGATATGAATGGTCTTGTTATGAAAGATTCAGCATCATTAAGTTGTCTTGAAATGTTTTCATAAAAATTTTGAGTTGGAACCCTGAAATAAGCAACCTGTATACAAACATCTTAAAATGGTAAGCTGTTGTATTGTAATTTAACTTCAAATAGGTTGAAGAAGAAGGTAGACAGACATTATACACCCGTAGGCTCAATATGACGTCGATTATGGCTCTAAGTGACAGACAGACCTCGTATGGGAGTCTGTTTTTGCTTTCTTTAAAAAATTACTTTGCGATACACAAACATTCTCTCACACACACACACAACGTGGTGCTTCACGCAGACCCACTACCCCGTCTCAAATGCACACCCGCTAAGCAGCTATGGAATTGGTGTCTGGCTCCCAAACCAAGACTAGTTTGTGTGCATTACAATCACGATGACAAAAACTTCTATTCTATTTCTATCAAATAAGATGCAAGAGGCATATTTGCCCATGTTTGCAAATCTTATAAAATTGTAAAAATAATAAAAAATAAAAATAAAAACGTATACGGTACTATACAGATACAAAGATAAAACGCTAAGCATCCCAGTATCTCCAAAGCCTTTTTAAAGCTCTCACAACCCTACGATGACATCAAGAGGAAAAAGAGGTTCATTGGACGACGGGCGAAGTCGCAAACTGTGACCCATGGCGTCGGAATGTGATGAAGTGTGTATGTGTTGTTTGGAACACATCTCTTGTGTGTTTGGTACAGCATGGGTGTCTTGTGCTATATTTTATAAGGTAGTTCCAGACAGCAAATAACCAAGAACACGCACCGGGGCATCATAATGTTACGAGGGTGCCCAGGCACTGAGATGTGTCAACAAGCAAGGAGAAGCGCTATGTGGACATTCACCTTTATATTATTATAAACTGTAATTTGTTTGGTTATTATTATTAGAATATGATGCTGTGACAAAGGGTCACGGCACAAAATGGCTTTATAATTTACTTTTCAATCTTGTCTCTAATGGAAGAGATATGAATACATTATTAACCAATTAATAAAAACAATCAATCTACTAATTTCCAAAGGGTATTTTACATAGCTCATGTCTAGATATTTTTTAAATGACAACCCGCAACAAAGAAACACAGAACCAGCACTCCCATGATTTGAAAATGTTAGTCTAGGTCACTGCCACTGTCTAGCTGAACTAGTAGTTCAAATTCTGTGCTGCAATGCGATGTCAGATTCTTGGCGGTTGTTGTAGTTTTACCTAGTGTTATGATGATCTGCAAACCTGCAAGGTTCCATCGAACAACTGTGATGGACATTTTCCTCAATACCACTACTAGTCATCACAAATTAAAGAACTTTCAATCACCCCTGCCCTACCCTTCATTAATTACCACCACATATAATATTTTTATTTTTAAAAAGAGGCAAAATAGAAAAAAACAAACAAAATCTATATTATATGACGCATGTTCTCAGTTCATCAGTGGGTTGATCACCTGCTTGGCTTTTACCTTGATCCAGAGAAATCCAGCACCCATAGTGCTGGCCCTACACTGTAATGGTAAAAGGGAATTGGAAGTAAGTAGGTAATGTTCTCAGTTCCTACCGTATCGGTTTGCAAACAAATTTTGCGTTTAAAATGTAGCTGGAGATGGTTATAGAAGCGTATTGATATTGGATCCGCAGTGTTGTTAATTATATTTTATAGGAAATGTTTTGTTTTGTCTAATTTTGTTTTTATCGACATTCACAGTTTTTGCTTTTCATATTTTTGTGCTTCTAATAGACAAGCTATTAGTTCATGTGGTGTGATAAATAGTGTTCACAAATTGCAATACAATTATTACAATAGAATAGGGTTTGGGGCTCAATAAAAACAAACATAGATAATAACGTCTTCTGACTGCCTTTTGACTGGGTTACTAGACGCCCAACTATTTTAGTCTTACCCTCCCTTGTACTTGTACTTGTAGCGACATAGACTGACTGTTAAAAGCTGCACTTTTGGCTATTTTTCATATTCATCTTGGCACTAAAACTGGTAAAAAAAATTACAAATTACAAAACACACATAATTATTTCAGAGAGTTAAAAATTCTGGAATCGTTATTTCTGGCCAGCCTCTAAGTGTTGCAGATTTTTTTTAGGAAAATCGAAAGGGGTGTGGTGACAAGAGTTTGAAATATGGCCCTTGACGTCTTGGATCTTTGCTTCAGATTTCATTGTTTGCCAATGGTGTGATTGTCTTCACCAATAATAATCAATAATACTCCGATAAACTTTGCTTTTCACCTTTTTAGGTGGTTATTCTAATTTTATGCAGCTTTTTATGTTTATACAGTTCCTTAAATGTTGTCATAAATATTGCTTTTAAAATTAGTTCTTCTTCTTTCTTCTTACCAAGTTCCCTTTTCTTTTACCATTACAAATAACAATGTATAGGGCCAGCACTATGAGGCTGGATTTCTGTAGATCAAGATATTAAGCCAAGCAGGTGATCAACCCACTGTGACCTTTGTGGTAGGAATTAATTTTGCCTAGCGGCCTACTTTTATCAATTTTTTAAACTGCCAAGGGTTCTTTAATGTGCGCAACATGCACACAGGACCGCTGAGTTTATCGTCCGTCTCCGATAGGACTAGGTTCTTGATCCCACTTATCTTAATAGGATCAGCGGAGTGGCTAATAGGTTTTCACCGAGTTACGAGTTTCAAGGAGAAAAATACCCGACAGTGTCGCTGCCGGGTACCTTTCGTTTCAGAGGTGAGAACCTTACCTCTGCGCCACCAGGACCCCACTTGAAATTAGTATCTCTTATTATGATACTGTGACTGTGACACTAATTCCCACACTCATTTTGTGTCTTTTTTTAGACTGTGAGTGTAAGAGATGCCGAGAAGATTGCCCATCAAAACATTTTTAAAAAAAAGTAATTATGTTGAGCGCATGGATGTGTTCGTTATCTTCTAATATGATGTAGAGTGAAACCAGAAAGTTATTGATAAGAAACTGCTTTTTACACAAAATTATTGATTTAGAGACTTCATATCCTAACACTTTTGAGAACCAACTTGTGAGACTCGCTCATTTATAAATTCCAACTCACTTTAAAGCTTGAAATTGTATGGAGAAACCTGGCACTTTGGATTATTTTCACGTTCCTTCATTGGTTTTAGTCGGTCATACAGTATTTTATATTCCAGTTTTCCTCTTTACTGTATTTTGTAAAAAAAAAACACCTTTGACAGCAGGCTGTGGAAAAAAAACCCAACAAAAAATTTCTTTAAAATCAATTAAAACTCTTGTTAATTCTGATCATGTTCTAGATGTTTGTTGAAGTGATTTATATAGGGTCTATGTCCTTTGAATGGATGCAAAAACTCATTGAGAGAAGTGTGTTGTATATTGGCCAATGTTTTCTCCCATTGTTTTCTCCCACAGGTGATTGATGTGTTGTCATGGATGTAAACAAGAGGATGTGGAAGATGAGCTGTACAATGTGATTACTATCTGTCAGAAATGTTGAATGATCTCTTTTTGTCTGCAATGGGCCTGACTTAATGGAGTCTTCAAACACTAATCTGTGCCTGTTCCTTATTTCAAACCTGAAAAAGGTGGGCCTGCCGTTGTCAGCACCAGAGTCCACGCAATGATGAACCATGATGGTTCACAGCAGTACACATTTGGATATGGTTTGGCCAGCACCCCTCAGATTCAATTACAACAGCAGCAGCAAATTCAGCTCCAGCAACACGGATTTCAACCGCAGCAGCCCCAGCAGATTCTACAGCACCAGGGCAATCCCACCATTCCTGCTCAAAATGTTTTTCAGCTTCAGGTGGGAGGCAACCCAGCCACTGCTCTTCTCCAGCAAAATGATCAGGCGGCTTCAATGGCACAGCATGGACTCATATCACAACCAGTCATTCATGCCAGTATCTCGGTCAGCTTGGATAACAGCAAGCCCCTGCAGGGTTTGAATAGCATGGAGGCTGCCATGGTCTATTCACAGCAGAACAACGGGCTCAAGATCATCACCAACCCTGGTAATTTTGTTCAGCAGCCTGAAATTCATTTCCAGAGTTTGGACGGTATGGGTAAGTCTAATGTATTTGACGGGGTAGCTGGTGGACCCCAGGGGACTGTCAGTGCTGGCTTTGGCAAACAGGCCTTCTCGGGCTGGATTCAGAGAGATGTGGCCAATCAACAGTACAGCGTGGGTCAAAACACACTTCCCTCGTTTGGCCACTTGTGGTCCCATTTCCAGCAGCATAAAACTCAAGTCAACATTGTACAGCAGCAGCAGCAGCAACTAAATCAGTTTCAGTCACAACCGCATCAGTTTCAGTCGCATCACCATCATCATCCCTTGGGTCAACCACAACAGACACCCCAATTCACCGTGTCTGGTATTCAGCCAGTCAACAGTATTCAAATGATCAAAGTACAACCCAACTCTATTCAAGACCAGGCTGTTTTACAACCAACCGCCCACCTCATTCAACAATGCGCTGCTGCCCAGCTTCCCAACGCCCTGGCACCTACACTGACCACATCGTCACCCGTACCAAAGCAAGCACAATTCAAAGAAATACAGGCGAGTGTGTCACGGAACCCAGCGTTAATGTCAGCAAGGCCTTCAAACATTCTCAAACAGTCTAACGAGTTTGTAGGACTAGGATCCATCTCCGGAATTCCACAAAAACACAACGATCCTGTTGTCACCAGTAAGAAGCAAAGTAAAAGTGTACAGAGAAAATTGAAACCTTCCCATAGCACCTTGCCATCCTCGGTCTCTGGCATGCCAGGAATGGCTACATCGAAAGACAGCCAGGCTAAACTTGATTCATCTCATTCCAGGATGCCTGCTGCCTCTGACACAGTCCGAATCAAACCTTCCAACGGCAAAGCCTTCACTGAGTCGGGACCTCCTAAGGTTACCGTCACACTGGATTCATTGGCACAATTCCCTGACAAGGCAGACTCTTTACCTGTCATCAAAGTGACAGAAAAAGTGAATAAATTATCATCCAGGAATCACTTGAATAAAACGGACGTGAATCAATCCATGTTGTGGCAACAGGTTCATTCTGGATTACACGACAAGAAAAATGTGTTGGCATCAAACCACTTAACTTCCTCAACGGGCAGTTCTTTAGATCGTCCTTCTTCAGAAGATTCAAACTTTTCATCTCCCCCATATTCTTTGACCCCGCCTAACAGCATTGATTCAGTTTTCTCTCCTCCATCCTTTACTAAACTCATACCCGATGTACAATTGACCTCTGACCTATTGCTCCCTTCCTCATCTTCATCTGCCTTGCCGCCACCCACCCCTTCTTCGGAAGAAGCCATTTCTAACAAAATGTCTTCAACATCTATTGACAAACTAGAGTCGTGTTTGGATTCGGTGTCTCCTGTACAAACCCCCACATTCACCAGTTGTCTCATGTCGGCTAGTTGTTGTTGTATTGCTATAACGACCACCTCCGTTACTTCCTCCTCCCCTAGAGTTCAAGGTGACATTGCGGTGGCTGCGTCCATTCATTCATTCACTCCTTTGAGTAGTCCAGGAGTTGTAGACTCCAAATCTCACTGGCTGCTGGATGGACCGAAGACATCTGGCGGCGCCAATGGCCAACAATGCATTAAAGTTCCTTACAGCTGGCAGAGAAAACTAGAAGATGGTGTTGTTGTCTATTTAAGGTGAGTGCAGTCAAGTTCGCATTACACAGTGGGTTGATCACCTGCTTGGTTTGATATCTTGATCCACAGAAATCCAGCCTCATAGTGCTGGCCCTACACTGTAATGGTAAAAGGGAACTGGATAAGAAAGAAAGAAGCAATCAAGTTTGTCAGGTGAAATTTCTCACTGCCAATGGTTTCAAGTTTACTTTGCTATAAATACAACACAGTCCTTGTACAACCCTTGGGGGTAGACTTTGGGGCCTAGGTGTCGCTTTCACTTTGTGAGCAGAAGAAGGTACTGGGTTGAACTTTGTCGAGTTATATGACTCTTGCCCCTGTGGATTCCATGGAATCAAATCGTATCGGAGAGATGGACTATAGAAGATCGGAGGTACACCTCTTATTATAATGTGTTGCCAAGAGAGTAAAACTTATTTCTTTCTCATCCAGTTCTTTTACCATTGAAATTACAGTGGAGGGCCAGCACTATACTATGAAGCTGGATTTCTGTGGATCAAGATATTAAGCCAAGCAGGTGATCAACCCACTGTGACCTTTGTGGTGGGAATTAATTTTGCCCGGACAGCGGCCTTGCGGCCTACTCTTATTGATTTTAAACTGCTAAGGGTTCTTTAACCCTATTAGTGCCACTAATATGATTCATTCTGGTCACCCCATGATTCATTCTGGTCACCCCTCTTTAGGACATGGAGGTGTTTGTGGACACGGATACTCAGTGGATGTAAAAGAAAACCCCAATAAACCATACATGTTCTGAAAGGTCTTTTGGATAAATGAAAAAGGGCATGACGGCGTTGAAATTTGTTTTTTATTTGGTGGTCATGTGATCAAGATGGCCGTCATGTTTTGTTGGAGGGGAAATGAGTAAAAGTAGGTAGGAACACACCGCACAACGGGTTAAACAAACTTAAATGACTATTACAGGATATTATAGATCAACTGAGAGCGGGCTGATAAGACATGAGACCCTCTAACACGAACAGGTAACAGAAAAAGTGAGTTTTTGGTATGCAGCTGGATTCTGCAGAATCTCACCTTTCCAGAAATGTAGTTTATGGGGGTTTGATCAAAGTTATGTTGCATAAAACTAACATGAAAATATTTTGTTTGTAATGAATTTGTGAAAAACGGTGCTTGAATATGAAGATTGGAAAAGTAAGAAAACTTCAAAAAAGAACAATGTTTCAACAGTAATCTACTTACAAGCCTTCTTTAGTCTGTTTCACTGTCTATTGTTCTCACCAGGTCTAGACTCACTAAGATCTAAATCATCACCACCACTGTAACTAGTCTAGAAGTACTTGCATTAGACCTATCTTGTTGATTAGTCCTTGACGACAGGCTTGTAGCTTGCTCAAACCAATCCTCTCAATATTATCTAAGTGAAAATCATCGTCTGATTCACCATCTTGAAATGTTTCAAAAATATATCGCGGTGATCCTTGAATCGAGTGTCTGGAGGCAGCCATTTTTGACAACTAAGCTAGTCTAAATTCCACATTCACCTGAAGATCAAAACACTCAGTAAAACAATAATTAATAATTTTCCAGCCAAGGAGAGCTACGTAGCAACTAGAAACACTTCATAGCATTATTAATTCGTATTCTTCGTGCTTTGGCCCTTGAGAGTTTTGTGAGCGATGTTTGCGTAAATGCCGATGAGATCGGCACTGACAGTCTGACCACAATAATTAAATGCTGATATGATCGGCACTTGACAGTTATAGGGTTAATAATAATAATAATAATAATAATAAACTTTATTTGTCCCTTTCGGGCAATTTGTCATTTTACAATGGTATATAATCCATCACAAATACATTATAACATATTACATAGTATTACAATACATGATCACAGAAATACAACAGATACAACTTGTAGCCTCTCATTCATCCCCCACCATTGATGGGTCGCCACAGTGCACGCCCTGTGAGCTAGGGCGATGTGTCGTTTTCAAGGACACGGCGAAAAATATCTCAGCAGGTAGGATTCGGTTGTGGGGTGAACACCGAACCCTTGAGCTACAACTCCCCCTGCACACCTACCTGAATAGGATCAGGGGAGTGGCATACGATATTGATATTTTGGTTTTCACTGAGTTTCAAGGAGAAAAATACCTGCTGCGGGAATTGAACCTGGTACTTTTCCCTTTAGAGCCGAGAACTGTGCCTCTGGGATCCCGAGAGTAAAACTAACAAGTTTAAACTTTGAAATTGTTATTGAATGTCGTCAGGAGTGTCGAATTGCTTTTATTCAGAGCTTGCCTATTCCTATCAAGGCAGGGGTTGCTGTTTGTAGGTGTGGGTTCAGTTCTCACTGTCAGCTATTTTTCTGGTACTAAATTATTATTCAGCCCCAGGGCATCAATGACAGAATCGCGACTCTGCTGCGGCTCCCCATCAATAAGAATACAACAGTTTCCTCCCCTTTCCTTTGACCATACAATCGTAGGGATTGGGATCCCTTGAACTTGAAAAGCCTGAGAATATGATTTACTTTTTGATACGCCAGTATTTCCTAGGACTAGGATGATCTACTTGTTCCTCCAAGCCTGTGCCAGTGTTCCCTGTACAGAACGTTGTTATTGTCAACATTTTCTCCTTTGTATTTCTCTGTTGTTTTGGTCATTTCAACACTTGTCAAGGGCGCTGAAATGACCTTTCTGTGTCGATAGAGCCCTAAAACAGCAACAAACAAACAAACAAATGCCCGATTTTGTGAGGGCCGTCCCTAACTCAGTGGTCAAGCCACTAGACTTTGGACGTGGATGACCAGGGTTCAAGTCCCTAGCTCAGTGGTCAAGCCACTAGACTTTGGACGTGGAGGACCAGGGTTCAAGTCCCTAGCTCAGTGGTCAAGCC
>JARBEQ010243283.1:0-11791 GCA_030265355.1 Tritonia tetraquetra | reverse complement strand
TAGGTTCTTGATCCCACCTACCTGAATAGGATCAGGGGAGTGGCATATAGGTTTTCACTGAGTTTCACAGAGAAAAACATCATTCTCTATGCGCTTTACAATGTATAGTTTACCCCCCGGCAGGTCATAACTCTCCTGTATCCTTCTCAATTCCATGAGGAGTATACAGTGCGAGCAGCCTGTTAGGCGCTTCAGCACTAGCATTCTGACGATTGTTCGCTCCCCTCGGCTGGGTACACCCTAGTCGAGTGAGGTACTCAAGAGTTAAGTGCCACTAAGGGCACAGTGCCTGAGTGGTCACCGGTCCAGACACTGATCTGATCAGCTTGCTAACCGTTTGACCACCGGCGCCTCATAATTGTTGTAGGCCATTTGTGCCTGAACACAGCTGACCAGCCTACAGTGTGTTGCATGCAGTGTTAACTCTTTCCTTTTGTGATCACGAGGTTGAGAAACATTTAAGTCAGCGATTCAAACTTAGTTTGCACAAATCCATTTAGCTACTGTGTGTCACCCTTATTTTAACAAGTAAGTCTGAAGTAAAAAAGGATGTCCTTAAGGCTTTTTAGGCGCATAGGGCTAGAGGTTAACCTTGTTTCGGTAGCGTGAAGCGGACAAGTGACAATTTGTAACTTTCTGGATAGGACGCTGGTCTATTGCAGTTGGTGCCTATTTCTACACCTGGGTCGAGTGAGGCAATCGGCAATGGAAAAAAATGAAGTGCCTGAAATAAGTCTTTAAAAATTTATAAAGTTTGAAGTTTTACGCCATTTTCAACACATCAAGGTCATGTCAAAGGCAGTTCCAATCAAACATCATCATTAAATCGGTGAGATCAACAAGATTCATGGATGTATTATTTGTATTATTATTCTATCTTGAGCGATGATGACAAGATTAAAACTATGATGCATCAGGCCCCATTGCGTTGCTCTCTCGGTCAAGACCCAGAAAGTCTATATAACTCTTTCACACAGAGTGCATCGTTTTCCCTTCTCATGCGTAATATATAGACTTTCTGTGTCTTCACTGAGAATTTGATGGAGATATGATGCCAATCCGTTTGGGGCCTACTACTAAGACTAAGCTTAAACCTTCACCAAACTCCTACAACAGAATTGGATAACAATACAGCACCTTTGACGGTAATAAAAAGAATAAAACACACCAACAATTTTCCGTATTTATTCACTTGCAACAGGGTGCTTTACTTTCTAATGCAAGGTCACAAAAATATCTGAAACTGAAATAAATAAAGTACCAAAAAATATTCAAAAATAAGACTCTTAATTAACTGATGATTCAGACAAAAATTCAAACTCTTTTTGCTTGCAATACCTCTTAAGTCAAATACTGATGCATGACAATGATTATTAATAGGTAATGTGTCATTCTCATGACGATATATGTAGGATGAATGACAAAACCAGATCTTGGTGTTTATCATTATAAAAAAAGAAGGAAATGAAGGGATGAAAATGACACTGTTGTAAAATCTGTCCGACACTCTAATCTGCAATTGCAAGCCGTCACATACAGAATTTATACACACATGGCATAACGACTATATTTCTAATATACTAAAATTCATTAAGTACCTGATTCAATCACATCCCAATTATGATTATGTCACCTACACCTATGCTCCACCTTAGAGATGGCACAAAATGCTGACATGTAAAACGTCAGATGTTAAAATCTAGAAAATTCCAAAGTGGGTACAGGCATCCTGATGACAACTACTGTCACAAACTTTCACAACCTAGCCCTATGAATCATTTGTTCTATTGTTGACCTTTCAAAATATTATTTCTTAATGTCTAATTTTCTCTTCTTTCATTTTTTTGACAACTGCTTTGTGACCAAGGCCATTAATATGTCAATGCTCATTTTTACTGTCACCTGAATGATTCAGTGAATACGCTATACGACTATGTAGTAAACCAGACCTAAACCAAATACCAGGGACGTTTAAACGTAACATATGTACAGGCGGCGCTCATAAGCATGCTATCCTCAAACATGTTTTTCGGACCCAAGCACGCAAACGTACTCCTACCCATTTTTGCTATATAGTAATCTACACGGTCACTACCCCAATTCATGGCACGACTGTATAAATCACACATAAAATTCAAATGCCTGGACCACCACGGTTGTGAGAAAATGCCTGCATAAGTGGATTTATCACCAAACAATTACGCTGGTGGTACAGTACATTACAATACTGATGAGACGCTTATCCCCCTTCTCTCTCTCGAACTTGTGTCCTGGCACTGGCAGATACAAAACTTGTAATTTTGGCATATAGTATCATAGTTCGACACAATAGTACCCTATCACAATCACACAGACATAGAAAATATGACATGATTCCCCTAACATGGCTGTGTAAATGAGTGTGAAAAAAAGCTGGTGACGTTTCATTACCCTTTTGAAAACAAATCGATTATCTATATCATCATCTCCATCAGTACAAACTAGAGCTGTATCAAAAGAATCGAATCGGTTCACAGTTCGCAAATCTTTGTGACAATACGCAACCCCCAAACTCTAGGACAAAACATCAAATGGTTTGTATCTTCAAAGCGTCAAGAAAGTGCTCTTACTCTTTGGTGCAAACGCCTTTACTGAAACGCCATTTTTGGTCGACCTGTAAAACAAAGAGAGGGTTTTACTGTTTTGTTTGACTGCTTGCTTGTGAAATTGCTATAATGAACTGTCTATACACACGCATACACTGCCTCTTCTCAGTGAAAGTGGGCAAAAAATATCCCCAATCCCCCAACACTGTTCCACTCTCTTCTCCATATCCACGCCTTTCACTTCTTGTGTCTTGTAGTTTATGAAGCCAACTTGGCGTTTCTTCCTTTTTTACCTCCCCCACCAAAGTGGCTTTCTGACTTAGAGATCAAAAGAACAGTTGGCGACGGTGAATATGTTCCGAGACGTCGTGATCACTACTCACTATACAAACCCCCCAGCACCACCGGGAGTGTAATATTGTTTGGGTTTTGTTTGTCAATGTGTTTGTGTATGACTCGAACTGTAAAAGTTTGCAAATAGCTCATCCACGAACTCCTTGTTTGGCGAGCACCAAATATATAGCACTCGGTACAGCTCTAGTACAAAACCACTAATTACCCTTTATATTATATTCTCTACAGCACCAAGTAAGAATAAAAATATGTAAAAAGAAAGACTTCATTATGTTTAAGTCAATACAAAAAAATCTGTGGCGTTCTCGTCATGTTTTTTCTTCTAAATTTCAAAATGAGAAAAAATGATTCTTCAAATTATTCGATAAATAAGAACATTAAAGATTTTTATTTAAATTGTCAAGTGTGAAGAAATATTAAATTCAACAACAAAGTTGCATCCGTCAAGCAAATATCTTGAATACAATCAGCAGTCATTTAATATTTTAATTTAATTCATCAGAAGAAATATATACACCATTGTCAATAATTACTGAATCAAATATTCAACATTAACATACAGAGATTTATTTAAAGAAAAAATAAATATTTTTTTTTAAATGAGCAAAAGAATTTCAAATTCTAATCCCCTCCTCACCATCCAACAACAAACACTGGCAATATTTTATCTTCTTTGAGAGGAAAGAAAAAACACAATAATGAGTAAGACGTAGTATCAGTGAAAATGAAAAGAAAATAGCAATTGGTGCAAGTCCTCCAGAATTAATTCTCGATAGCATGTTCTAGATTCACTTCTTTTCAATTTTAGTATTGGTCAATTAGTCGGGGGGGGGGGGGGGGGGGGGGACAAAAAGGAAACTAACTGAAGGATAGCATAAAATGGATCGAGAAAAAATCTTCTTTTTAAATGGGTATCAAGTTTTCAAAATTGTATTTTGTGATAAAACATGTTTTTAGAATTAGCAACTTGCACTCAAATACAGTTCTAAGACTACCACTACGTAGGAGTTATTTGAGTGAGGTCATGGATGTTAAATATATAAAGGACAAGATACATTGCAATTGTATCTAAGTATGTCTAAATTAATCCACATCAGTCTGATGATAATGCACCGAGTAGTATTGATACTAAAACACAATGAAAAAAGAAAAATAAAATAAAAAAACACAAGGACACAGAGAGAATGACAATTTCCGCCAGGCATTGCCTGTGGGCAATCAGACTCCCAAAAAAAAATGCTACGGTCAGTAAGAATGTTGAAGAAAACTTGTGATTTGGGACACACATATCAATTCATTCATTATCATATCCTGGTTTCTCTTTCAGTGTCAGGTTTATAGCTATAAAATTCCTACAAATGTTTTTGCATGGGAAGTTTTACTTTTCTCCCCTTCTTTGCTGAACTCTATATTGGTTATGCAAATAAACCCAACAAGTGTAATTTTCATTTGATGACGCAAGGCCAAGATTATTTTCACTTATCATTTCAAGTGATAGATTCAAAAAAAGTAACATGTGAATTTCAACCAAACTAAGAAGGGATTGGAAACTGTCTAGAAACTGTAAGTACTTGGGAGTTATTAAAAAAATAAACAACTTTAAAAAACTGTAAACATAAAAGAACAAACAATATTCTCATGTCTACCACCATGGATACAATTTGGAAAGTTTCAAATTTGCCATTTATTTTCACACAGAAAACAAAAACAAGGGATAACACAGACATTTTTTTCAGGATTTTTATCCATAAGATGCTTTAAAAGTGAATATGTTTTTACTTTGTTATTAAATAATCAAACTATGATAAAGAATATCTGATCAAGTAGTAAATGTTTTAAATATTTCATAAACACACAATGATTATGACAACATAAAAAAGGCAAAGCAAAATTGTTTACACCATCTACCATGAATAAAATGAATACAACACAAAATGTGAACAATGTTATTTAAGGATGGATAATAATACCAATAAACATAATATATAATTAATAATATATACTATCTGTATCTTCAATCAAATAAATTTTCAAGAAATCACCAACGAGAAAACAGGTATCGGTAAAACTGCAGACAAAGGCGGAATGAAAGTGAGCACAGCAAAAAGGCAAATTGCAAAGTGAGCAAAAACCAATCATAAAAAAAAAAGGATGCGACTCCACCCCGAATGAAAATACCACCAGTATTACCATGCACACGCACAAATAAATAGGTTAACTGCACATGCACCAAGGTCACTCAAATGGGAACACACGATTACACACAAAGTCTTTATAATATTGTTTGCACACACAACATGGGAGAATACTGTTGACCTTTAGTCTCTACTGATGATTCATAAATTGTACGCAAATATTGAAACAGAATCTATTATCATAGCACATCCACTGCAATTCATATTGTTAACGAACAACAAATATTCCAATTCTATAGCATCGCTCTTACTCTTCTTAGCACTATTGAAACCCTGCACAATATTCATTCTAGTACAGGGAATGCACACACAGACAGAAGATACCTTGTTTCTTTGATAAGTCGGGAACCAATTGATAAGACGAGAACCATACTGACACTTTATTGGCCATATCCTCTTAAAAGTACCAAAGAACGAAAACTGAAAAAAGAGATCCTATCAGAAATGTCCACTAACCCCACGCGCAAGAATCCTTTTATCAGTTACAACAAATTGGCTTAGAGTTAGAGGTACCTGGATCACCTCATATGGTGATAAAACCTCTTGCTCATGGATTCAAGGCCAGTAAATGATCTACGTGTTGTCAACATAATTACAAATCATACCATGAGCAATACATTGATTTAAGTAGTCCATATCAATCACCATGTAACTCATTTCTTTTAATCGCTGCATCTTTATTAGATCTACAAGATCTGATCACCGCCCACATAAGTATACAACAGTCTATCCCTTCTAGTTGTGATTTTTATTTCATAGACTATTTCATATTCTTGTAAAACACAATTTAAAAGGAATACACCCTGCTATGTCATGGATAAAACAAACAAATTACATAATCCCAAATTCTGTCACTAATTCCAATATAGTCATATCATTGGCTTGTGTTTTATTGAAAAAATCTTTGTATAACTAACGCTAACATCATCCTTTACCAATTTAACAAATAACATCAAAAGCTTATGATAGAGGCCCATTTCAACATTTCAGAATTGAACTTCAAATAAAAAATTGCTTATAAAAGAGATCCTGGCAACAATAACATTTTCTCTCCGTTTGTTTCATTTCTAAAAATACATCATATAAGAGGTTATCAACTATGATATTATAATGTTTGTAATGCATAAAATACTATTGAAAGGAACTGGGGGTAGGAAAATCAACCATCACAGAGTTGGAAACAAGAAAGAAAAAAAAACAGAAACAAAAAAACAAACCAAAACAAAAAATAACACAGATAGTCTCATTGAACATGTTATCACCAATCAAAAACCAGCTTTAAAAAACACTGCCTTGACACAAGGTTAGATAATAAAATGAAATTCATATACGTACATCATCATCATCACTATTATCAGCATTTTCCTCATCACCAACGTCAGAGCAACAACAAACACTCAATAAAATTATTAATATAGATTGATCATAAAAATTGAATTAATCAACATGCTTTCTTATCATAAAAATACAAAATTTGCTTTGTTCCTTTTTTTCGAAACAACACAGATTAGCAACCAGTATTCTGTGGAAAATTGCATTTCTATTCAAGAGTTTAAATAAATAATTAATTGTTATTCAACCACCTACACCAAATCATACAAGTACAGTGACAGCTGGACAATCCATCATTTCAATTCTGCAACTTTTTCATCAATTTCCCCGCTTTTGATATGACTTATAATGTGTTGCCAAGGACGTAAAACTATCAACTTTAAACTTTAAAACTGTTTTCATCAATTCACAGTTTTCACCATGGAGGAATACTAAGCAACAACAGCTTGCCAAACTCTCCTTCTTTATTTTCTTCTAGCGAGTCAAGTTTCCAAGTTAACATGCAGGTAAAACATTAAATTATTTGCAGTCCTGCTGATGAGACACGCATCAAATGCTGTTGTCACTTACAAAAGTTTGTTTGATAAAGTCCTTTATGCAGAGTTGGGGACAAAGCCCCATTCAAACCTGAATAGTTGCACGAGACGACTACTCTGCACTGAGCGAGACCGAACATAGAGTTGGAAACGCTTGGGGTCCAAGGATCTAAGACAATCAAGGGATCACCCCATTTTGTTTATCACCCTTTATTGGTAATGAGCAATACATTAAATATAATCGATCATAAAAAAAAAAAGGATACCAAATTACTGTTGCCCTAGTGGCTAATCCTGAGCTGAGAAAATTTACCACTCCGGACTGTCTTAAGAAGACTTCCATAATTAAATAATATTGGTGCATATCATCTAGACAAAAATCAGTCATTATGCTCCAGTCGAGACTAAAACAACATGAACAAAATCATATTGATGAATTGCTTTTCACACTGTTTGCTAATCTGTGGTCTCTACTGCACTGCTGCCAAATTCAACTTGTACCATGTGTTATGCCAAAGGTAACATAATATGAATACCGCAAGGCATCAAATAATAATGATGATACAAAGATGTAAATAAGATATTTTCATTAATGAAAAAAAAAAGACATTATGAGAAAAAATTGTGAAAACGTATTGTGGAACCTTCACAGATAAAAAAAGCTGGTGAGCACCAAGCAATATGTAACATAAATCTTTCATGTAAAAGGAATGAATTCTAGTACCAGTGAACATTATCAAAAGAAGATTTTACTCCTCGTGTGCATTTGCATCTGTGTCAGTGTGTGAAACAGTAAGTGTGTTAGAAATATGTGTACTATGCTAAACAACCAAAATTTGAAAATACAGAAACCCAGGACGAGAAGAAAACATTACATCACACAATGTAAATTCATAGTTTCTCTAGTGAGCATACCTTTACCCAAATATCTACCATCATGTTACTGTTGGGAATCCGACACTGTACTTGACAGAGTCAATTCTAAGAAAATCTTTAAAATGAAAGCATAATCCATCTAAACCATACCTAACAATGTGTCCACTTTTTTTTTTGTTCAAATTGCAAAGGTGTTACAGGCTCTTGTTCAGCAATGAGAGTATATAATAATACCAACAAGTTTCTAACAAATAAATTAATCAATGTAGTAATACCTAACCCCAATCAATAAAATCAAAACCAACAAAAACAAACCCCTTTTAAAAAAAGGAACTAAAATTAGTCATTTCAATTTTGTTCTTCAAACCATGCATAAAAAATCAAAGGGTTGAACTAGCTGGGGAAAAATCACTTGAAAAATAAACAAACAAATAAAACCCAAAATCAATCGTAAGATGTATTCATTTCACTTAAACGTTGGTATATTTATCCTACAAACATTATTCTCAAGAGAAAAACACTTCAGCAACTTTTGTGTCTGTAGTTTCGATTGTATGAGGGTGAAAAGCAGGAAACCTGTACAACATTTTCTCGTCATTCTTGCTGCCGTCAAAGCATCAATTTGCCAACATGCTTTTTATTGATTTGGGAGTGCCCTCATCTTGTAGATGTTTTGTCGTATACCTGAGGAAAACAAGTCAAGGAAACAAAATGAAGGTTATTGAAATGGTAAAAGTTAAATCTAAAAGAAGAGGGTTTGGAGACTCCATTTTGTGGAGTTAATTGTTCCGTGTTCCTGTGCCCTAAAAAGTTTAACGTTGTTAGCACAACAATCTTTTTTGTATTGGTAAAAAATGTCCAAACTCTACTTCAATTGTCACAATATATAACTTTCATTTAGTATCAAGTAATGATTTATATAACCATAATTTAATAAACAAACAAAACAACAACTAATCCGTAAGAAGTATTTGTGTAATTGATAAAGAAAAGCGTTTCTTTTCAACCAATCAAAATATTTGTGTAAAACAGATAATGAAACTTATTAACGTTCAAACTGTGCCATAGACTCTTAGCTTGTATTAAAAAGTACCTGAGGGCATTTAAAAGAGCTTCAACATTCCCTTGATCTTGTTCCTTCAACATTTTAATACAACTTTTCATCTGCACAATAAAGAGAAGCATATTAGTTTATACAGAAATAAATAATGATAATGCATAAAGCTTTCCATTGTGTATAATCACATTTCACTATGATCAATGTTAAAGAATAGCATCAAACAAACCATATTATCCTGTTATTTGGTTATGACTCTAAATCTGAGGCTACATTTACCAATACCAACAGTATTAGCTTCGACAAATGAATACACACAGTCCATCAGTTACTTTTGTTTAGAAAATCAAATAATTTTTCTCTACTTTCATTGTAGTAACATGTGTGAAAGGGGAGATGACTTAATTCATACTTTAAACCATAACTACCAAAGGGAACAGACCCTATTTAGTCCTAAATCAATTATGACAAAGAATAATTTCTAAAAGAACAGTGGAATATCTCTATCTACTACAAATTCATAATGATTGGTTTCCTTCTTTTCCCTCAAAACAGTTCTCTGGGTATATAATCTCAAGCATTCAATATGGAAATAATATTAAGTTAGGGGAAAAATGTATACCTCAATCCCAGAAGATTTGGCAAATGCTCCAACCGGATGGACATGATCATACAGTATTATCACCCCTACCATCACCCGTAGACAAAACAAACGTGTTTCATCTTTAATTCTTGATCTGTATTCACTGCAGGAGAGAACAAAAAATTAAGATAGTTGAGGCAAATTCAGGTCTGATAGCCTTTTTCATCATTATTTTTTTGATTTCATGAAATGCTCATTACATTTGTACAACATTTTCCCCCCTAAAATAGCATCGAATGAGTCATGAAACTACTAACCAATGAAATTTAATCGTTTTCATAAAAAGGATAAGAAAGAATATCAACACTTGTGTAAAGAGAACCCACATTAGTATAAATGTTGCCAGTAATACTCCTTCAGTCAAATTTATAATCAGAAGACCTTAACAGTTGTTTAGAAGCAAAAAATTATGATTTGAAACTAATATACCCTTTCAAACAATTCACAAAAATAAAAACAACACAAGCTCAAATGCAGCAACCCCTGCATGGCGAATTGACATGTAAAGTCAATGGCACACGTGTATTCTAGACATGACCTACTATAATTTCAAAGGGAAAAATTAATATTTTCACAGCAGAAGACCCAGTTCCCAGCAGAAAAAACGTCTAAAAACAATAAACTGCAATCATAACCAAATTACATTCTTTTTTCTCTGTGAGAAAGACCGGCAAAAGTTGTTTTTATAAATTCTAAAGTTTGAAGTTTTAACCCTTTTCAACACATAAAGGTCATATCAAAGTCGGTTCTAAAGAACTTGGGAAGATTCCATGTGAATCTCCAGGGCAGAGCCATGAAAACTCTGAAAGGATCAGAAAAACCCAGTTCATCACTAACTCATTCCCACTGGTTTCATCCTCTTTATGTCACTATATCAAGATAGCGGTTGGTTCTGTATTTTTTTGGGTCAAAACCCACCAGGAATTTTTCTGATTCATCCTAGAATTTTGTTATATTAATATATATATTTTTTTTTTTTTGGCCATTTGATGAGTTCTCCACGTCAAAAGTTGAGTTATTTAACCACTGATCACTGAGCTAGGGATATCATCAACTCTAATACATATATCTATAGCAAATAGAGAGATTTTGGCTTACGGATTTTCAATCATGACTCTGCATATATTTGCCATCATGCTTAGACAATCTGTTGTCTGCTCTACCGGGAGTTCTTTGTTCTGAAATGAATAATTAAATAAAAATCAAGTGGCCAAAACATTCAAAAGTTCAGGATTTCTTTAATTAATCTATTGCCCCAAAAATCAAGATTTGAATATTTTATGGCAGCAGTGTATACCTGAGATACAAATTTTGCTGTAACATCACTGAGAGCCAAGAGCATGGGTGTGGCTTGAGCATAGAATAGCGATATCCTGTTGGCCATTTCATTTGAAACAAACTCTTCTCCTTCTTGTACTTCTTCCTGAAAATGTGAAAACAGAGAGATGAAGATGAAAAATGTAAAAAAAAAGGTACCAAAATAACACTGAAATGGTATAGTATTTTTTCTACAAATGAGATAAAAATAATTCTTTCTTCTTTCTTTATCAATAACCTTTTAGTACCTTTCGGTGTAAGGTTTATGCATGATACACAAACAAGTCTAAATCCTCTCCTTTTTACTATTTCTGAAACTGCCACATTTTCTGTGGGAGACATGCGATCATCGTTTAGCAATGTGTGAAAGCAGGAAAAGGCTGACCGAAAATGTAAGGCAAGGTGTCCCAGGTGTCAACAATTTTGCGATTATCAAACGTGAGTTGCAATTAAACAGTGACTTTTATATAGACTTATTTCCGTTTCCTGGGGAATTTTGCAATTAAGCGGAGTCGACTGTATCTATACATAGCTGAAAAATTTTGTTTTCTCAACCGCCCTTTTTATCACAATCTTTATTCCATAATTTTCTACGTAAGAAAAAATACTGAAATGAAAATGTTAAATATTGTCAAGGGAGCATTAACTTTTTTCATCACCTCATTTGCCATTTTCCGCCTGCTTAGTGTCCGTCTGTAGTAGCTAAAATCATTCTGTATGGCTGGAGTTGTCATCTGAAACATGAACATGAAAAGATACAATAAAACACTCAACATATTATGTCTTAGAAGTAAATTTGCCCATAGCGGTAGAACCTCCCCTCTCCTTTGTGACTGACCTTGCTGCGGTGGAGAGGCTTGAGTGGTCTAATGACTTTGAGGGCTATACCAAACAGG
>JARBEQ010243261.1:0-11792 GCA_030265355.1 Tritonia tetraquetra | reverse complement strand
CAACTAAAAATAGTGATGTCACATGGTCTATACAAAGAAAAATAACCACATTTAGACGTATTCCCAGAATTCCACATTGCTAAGTAAACATTGAACTCCCCTTAGCTAAAATTTTTAATGGCGGACGCCATTGCTTTCTTTCTCGATTGGGATGGATTTTTTCTTCAAGGTGGAGATAAAACAATTGGTTAAGTCGATCCAATGGTAGAAATAATTGCGCATGTATGAGAGGTATTCGGCGGAAAATTAATTGATTAATATTCTAAAATAATTTTTTTTTCCCGAGTCTGTACGTTTGACGGATATGCACGTCGAGGGGCATAACCACTCTAGCCCTATACTTTTTTCGAACAGGTTATACTCCGGCCTCCCAGATCAATAGCGAGATGATTATACTCCGGCCTCCCAGATCAATGGCAAAATAAAAATGCGAATAAAAATAGCGAGGTGGCCAGATGTTTTTTCTGCTTTCTGCCAAAATCTTTCAACATAACTGCCAAATTGCAGAAAGTTCCATTAATTTTGTTGTAACGCTATCTTCCGTATCGCTTCTGTATTTGTCCCTTTATTCATTTTAAATAAATATTTTAGCTGATAATGCAAAAAAGCCTGAAAAAGAGTTTAGACCGTTTGCATTTTATAGGTCACTCCCAAAGCGTAGATTTACCACCCAAGCGCCGATCGGCAATCAGACTTTGGCGGCGCTAAGCGTAGATTTACCACCCAAGCTCGCTGGCAGACGAGGCAGGGTGCCTGGTTTATTTACTGCGAGTGGGGTAGCAAGGGCTTGGTCCAAGCAAAATTCTCCCTGTCATATCGTTGTCCTGTGGATAGAATCTAGAGCTCACATTTTGCAGACATTTGATCGTGTGCTTTGATTGGATTTTAATTGGATTTTCTTGTAGAAAGTTTTCAATCTACATTGGATGTGGTGTTTTAACTGAAATAGATCTTCAATTTTAATTGGATTTTGTTTCAACAATGGAGTTGGGTGTCCAGAATTTTTCAACTACGAGGATTTGTGTAATGCTATCGCGAAGTTTGAGTGTGACAATTTTGTTAACCTGTACAAGAAGGAATGTAGGACAATTGAGTCTGCGAAAAAGAAATGCCCAAAGAAGGTGTTTAACACAGATTTAAAATATGCTGAGCTGACATTAGCTTGTTAAAAGATGGCAAATACAAATCCACAATAACGACTGGTGAGAGGCCAAATCAATCCACAATTCACACAGGTTGTGGATTTGTCATAAAGCTTCATTCGTATGATGGCAATTTGTTGAAGGTGAGTCGCCATGAGCCTCAACACAACCATCCTTGCAGTGAGGAAACATTTCAAACACCACCCATCGCAGCGCCGGCTTGACGATGAAAACGTTGCCAAGGTGTTGCAAATGATAGATTTAGGTGTAAATAAGAAACTTATAAAAAATCATATACAGTGGAACACGTTTAAACTGAAAACGGTTAAACCAAAAAGATCGATAAACCAAAAGGATTTGGAATCCCCAATCTTTTCTTCTCTTTGTCTTTGACTAGCGCTAAACTGAAAAGATCTCTAAACCGAAATACATTGACCGGTCCCGTCACTTTCGGTTTAAACGTGTTCCACTGTAGAAGATAAGACAGACAAAGTGCTTACCATGAGAGACATTCACAACATTGCACGAAAAAAAAAGAGCTGATCAGGCACAAGTTCCTGAAATGAAGATGTTGGTAGATTTTGTTCAGAAGGAACATCCAAACGTGACAATGGATATCAAACATGACAACACAAACAAGGTCACTTGTGTGTATCTTCAAGATAACGCAATGTGGGCAACATTTGAAAAGTTTCCCGAGGTTCTTCTCATTGATGCAACCCATAAACTTAACCATCACAACCTGCCTTTATACACTCTGATGGTTATTGATGGGAATTTTGATAGCCATCCTGTTTGCTTTTTCTTTGAAGTAAGAGAAGACGAATCAACTCTGCGCAAAATGATTCAAACTTTTAAGGTGGGTGTAAAATTTGAACACATGCAATAATTCACCATTTTTTATTTTATTCTTTAAAGATTCATTTTCACGTTGTTTTTTACTGCAATTTTAACATGCACATTTTTTGTAAAAGTCTAAAACAGTTGTCTCAAATTTAATTTAGTATGTATTCAACTTTTGCACCTACCTTTGCATTATATTTTTAGGAGAAAAATCCAAAGTGGTTGCAGACTGGCATCGTCATGTCAGACAAAGACTTCACAGAACGAAATGTCATACAATCTGAGATGCCCCAGGTCAAACTACAAATTTGTTTGTTCCACATCCTGAGAACTTTCAAAAGGGAACTTTCAACAGAAAAAGCCAACATCACAGCAGAGGAAAGAGCACGTGTGTTGGAGATGTTGCAAGAGATGGCTTTTGCAAAAACCGAGGACGACTATTTAAGAGTCTACGAGAAACTCCGGCTGATGGGAGGATCGGTGGTCAAATATTTCGACTCGAATTGGCTTCGCATCAGAACTGAATGGGTGGAGGCGTACACAACACGTTCGTTCAATTTGGGTACAAGTACCAACAACAGGTTGGAATCTTTCTTTCAAAAAGTGAAATCCGTCGTGATTACAAGGACAACTCTGTGTGATCTTGTGGACAAACTGTTCGGTCTGGTAGGACTCTTGCGCCAGGAAAGGTCACATCGCGTGGTGGTAAATACTATGAAGATCAGCACTCAGACTATTGAGTCAGAAGAGGAGAAAGCTTACAACGACCTGTTGACGGCGGAGGTATTCAAAATGGTCAGTCATGAACTGAGTCAACACCAAAATTGCTCTGTAATGAATGATACAATTATTCAATCCAAGAACAAAACATACCAGATTGACAAAGAAAGCTGCTCTTGTGCCTTCAACAAGACCTATGCCCTTCCGTGCAGACATCTCATGGCTTCATGGAGTTATTACCAGTAGCCAGTTTTTAATGCCAGTGCTGTAAACCAAAGATGGACAAAAGCTTATGTAAATGTCACTGTCAACAACATGCAAATGGAAAGAAATGTTACCATAAGCAATTCCTGACCTGCACAGGAACATCGATTGAACCACAATAAAAAATTCAAGAAAGCCAGTCTGTCTCTGAGTATGATTGCGTCAATCATGGCTTTACAGGATACAGACACCTTTAATGCCAAAATGAATCAAATTGAACAGTTGCTGGAGTGCTTCCTAAATGACAAAGATTTCATTATTTGTGAGATTGCCCCTCTGCAAATGGCAGCCCCACCACCATCGGTGACTGCGTCACGTTCATCAACAGAGCCACCTTCCAGTGCTGCGTCGACTTCACAAATTTCTCCTGTAGAGACTGAATCTATCCAAATGGCATCTGCTTTACCAGCCCCACCACCATCGGTGACTGCGTCATGCTCATCAACAAAGTCACTTCCCAGTGCTTCGCCGACATCGCCACTTCCTCTTGTAGACGAAGTACCAGAGCAGATCTCGCCATTGAAACTAACAATGCCAAACATTGGCAAGCGCAGAGGGCGTCCAAAGGGAGCTGCGACAACAGCAATTGGCTTACCTACAAAAAGAGCGCGTAAAAACAATATACCATTTGTTAAGAAAACTGTGCAGACCAAGCGACAGATGCTGCTACAGTGGTATCTGACAGACAACGGGAGAGACAAAGTGAGGACCGATGTGCTCCTGGAAGCAGCGGATGTTGAGGATAATGCTGAGTGCATCCCAAGCTGCACCATGGACGCAAACGCATCTATAGAACTAATTAAGGATTTCTTTGATGCTTCGGGCTGGAGACAACTTCAAGCTGTCCGGAGGGAGAGGCGAAGCATTCCATGGGACTGTCAACACTGTGGCTCGGATTTGGCGCAGCACAAATCAATCAGGTGTGACAGCTGCCTCAGTTGGTGGCATATGAAATGTGTCCAGCTAAAATCGGCCCCAAATGCTCGGTTTTGGTATTGTGCTACATGCAAGCACAACTTGTAGACCAATTCGACGTGGCTGCAGACTGTAAACAGTTTTTCCTTTTTTTATTTAAAAAAAAAAAAGAAAAAAGAAAAAAGAAAAAAAAAGGAATCATTTGTAGACCTATTACTGAACTTTATCATGTATGGATCCAGTAAGCTTATTAGCCACTTCCTGTTGGTATGTTGAATGTTGTTGTTTGGTGGAGTCTTTTTTCCCCCAAGGGCCTAGATCTTGATCTAGAATGATTTAGAATTGTCTAGTAACAAGCGACCGGAGAATAACCGCTACAGTGCTACAGTATTCTCCTGGGAGACCGGAGTATAACCATTCAATTCGTTATTCTTCTGGGAGGCCGGAGTATAGCCACCTTGCTATTTGTATGGGAGGCCGGAGTATAACACCTTAATGATTATTCTTCTGGGAGGCCGAAGTATAAAACCTGGCTACTTTTTTTCCTTCTTAATGTTAACAATGATCTTTACTGTTCTTTTTGTTTCATTTCTACAGATGAGACATTAACAATGGCAGCCAGGCCAAAGGAATTCATCTGTAAATGTTTCTATTCGAGAAATATTTTCCTCCAGAAATACAAACTTCATGTAACTTATAATAATGAGGAACAATTTTATAAAGAATTTAGACAGGTAGGATATTATTACTATCAACTATCAAGTGATGATTTTAATATGAAGTGTCAATGTTGATATTTAAATTTTATTGTAGTGTATACTTTTAATTATGTTAGCAGCAGCAAGAGGTAGAGATCGGACAAGAGACAGGCAGAATGGACAAGAGATAAAATGTGGTAAGTTTTACGCCCTTGGCAACACGTTATAGGTCATATCAAAGGTTGACCTCCGTTTAGTTTATATCCAATAGGACTTGATTCCTGAGACACATGAAAACACAAAATTCCAACATCGCCACTGGGATTCGAACGCAGTATTTTTTGCTCATGAATGAAAGTGTTACTGCTATGCTACGAGGCCCCTGGACAAGAGATAGACAGAATGGACAACACAGAACGGACAAGAGATAGAAAGAACTGCTAAATGATTCTTTGGTTTGTTTTTACTTTGAATTTTAGTTTGAAATCTTTCAACATTTTCAGGAACTTCGAATGAAAGGTTGTGCAACAACGAAGCAGTATGACACTATTTTAACTGAGGTATTACAATGGTGAAATTTCCCCCATTTTCTATTTTTCTTGTCATCACGTCTGATTAAAATTGTTATTATCTACCCAAATGACCTAATACACTTCATACATAACTGTTGTGAAAAGTTAGTTTAAAATATGATCTTTTTTTGGTTCTTTCTTTCTTTCTTATCCAGTTCCCTGTTTCTTTACAACAGCGTAGGGCCAGCACTATGAGGCTGGATTTCTGTGGATCAAGATATTAAGCCAAGCAGGTGATCAACCCACTGATCTTTTTTTGGTGAAAAAAATAATTGTTGCCATAGTTACAATTGAATTTTGTTTACACAGTTCGTGATAACTTTGACACCTCACAAAGGAGGCGAGATGGCTGAGTGGTCTAGACAACAGACTTCCATAGAGAGGGTCATGGGTTTGACTCTGAGTCCGACTGGTGACTTCAGGCACTTAGTTTTTTCCTTGGGCAAGAAAGTGTACTGTGTTTGCCTCACTCGACCCGGGTGTAGAAATGGGTATTTTGTAAAGTATCTGCGATAGAACAGCTTAACGCTACAGAAACCGGGTTAAGCTGCGTCCTATGAGCCTAAAAGGCTTAAACGGTTAGCTACATAGGAAAGTATAGGCCCAGACACAGGGTTACAGTGGAATCGTGTGAATTATGCAAGGGGTTCCCTATATCACTTCCTAGCGAGTGAAACTATATAATGCTTTACACCTTTGGAATATTGACTTTGTGAGTTTGTAAAAGTTAATTTGTGTCATGTTTTCCTCAGTGGAAAGAAAGCGTGTTTGAAATGTTATGTCATAATTGAAATAAAATTCCAACTTGCCAGTGTTTGGAAGCTTGCTTTATCAAATATATCCAAATGAATTTGCTATAATCAAACAGTCCAGACATTTTGAGAGGATTGATAACTAACAGAACACTTATATCTTTCCTTTACACCTTTTGTGATAAAAAGCCACAATGAATGTTCTACACGATGGTATATTCTATAGTATTCTCCTTATTATCCATTAGCAAACACAAAATGAGGAGAATGACAATAAAAACTGCACAACAGACCAGCTCCCAACAAAATTTCACTTGCTACATCAATTCCTTTATAATTATTTACATTTTAGTATGAAATATGATGGAAAAGTCAAAGCCTTTGAATCTAAGCTACTTTTTAAAAAAATTTATTTTTATTTTGGTACAATCATTTTTTTTTACCATCTTTATTAAAAATTTGATATTCAGGATCCATAACCAAAAAATTCATCGCTACAATTATTATTGTTTTATGAATATTGTGTACACATTTTATAGAAATCAATTTAAAAATAACAAAAACTCTGATCAAAAGAGTCTTAGAGATAAAAGGCAGTGTTTAGAGAAAAACGAAAAAAAACCTAAAAGAGAAGCACCTAATGATAACATTAAAAAATCTAGGTTGAAACATTACCTCTTTTTAAGATCTTACAATTAACGCTTGATAAAAGTAGTGATGTGCTGGTATCCTGTTGGGGTATATGGGGTGTGGAGTAAGGAGAGGGGAGGGGGGCGAGAGAGAAAGAGAGAAAGTATGTATGTGTGTGTGTAAGAGAGAGAGAGAGAGAGAGAGGTGGGGGGGGGGGGATATTTATGTGGATATGCGCTATATAAATGCAATATATAAATTCTTTGTATTATTATTATTATTATTAAAATAAGTTTATAAGAAATGAAAGCCCAAAGCTCTTTATATCATGTGTATTAAAAGTCAAAGTATCTAAAAATAGCAATGTCAGCCCAAAATATGTATTTTCGGGTGCTGCCCCCAACCTTAATTCAAAAGATAATAAATTTTATGTGTACTGACTTTAAATTTTACACATTATTTGTTAGACCAAGTGTACATTGATTTTTTCCATTTTTTAAATGTACAGATTAAAAAAGAAGTTTCAAGGCGCGCACAGTTTCATCAAGATGCCTTTGAAAGATACCTGACAATTTCCAACAGCTATCATCCTCTACACCCACACCTCTGGCACTTCAAACCTAGTGTTTTGGATGACAGATTGTCACAAATTGTTGGTTCTCTATGTCAAACTTCAAACAGAGAGGAGGCCGAAGGCACCCTTATTCAAAATGGTGGAAATGTGCTAGGTGATTATTTGTCTATTCATAATTGTGTCTGCATTGTGACTGGAAGAAAGAAAGTGAGAGTTGAGGTTTTGATGAAGATACTCTGATAACTGGTTTCAAATTCTTCTTTCTTATCCATGTGGTAGAACCTCCTAGTTTTTGTCAATAGTTGAGGGGGTACCCACAAGGGCTACAGTAATTTGTTTATTGGCCTGTCTTTGATTAATATTGCTTAGTGTATTGTCAGTAAAGACACAATGGGTAGATTATCTGCTTGTCTGAAACTCTGATCCAAAGCATTTCTTGCTTTGTGTTCAGTCATGCTTGGTGGTTGGGGTGCCTGCATTTATAGCAGGTGTCTTGTGTGCCTTTTATGACTGAACATAGGGCTGGCCCCAACACTGCTGTGCAGTATTAATGGGGTTTGATCAAACAAATAAACTTTCTTACCCATAGCGCATATGATACCCCTAAGGAGTGTTGCGCCCAGCTCCACGTCCAGCATTGCTGAACACAGTGCTAGAAAAACTCTGGATCAGGTAGATAAGGCAAGCAGGTGATCAGGCCACTGTGCCCACTAATTTTGAATGAAAAACAAAATATTAGCTGATTGATCATCTGCTTGTTATTTTTTTTTAACATATGGCCCACCTGACATAGAGTTGTAGAATGTACATGAATTAAATTCAGTTTAACCCGTTGATTGCAATAATATTACAAATCAATTACCATATATCATACAAAGTCAGACTCTTGTGTAATCTAGTTGATTATTTTGAGTTAAATTGTCAAAAATATATATTTTATGCCAGTATTCAAATATTTTATCATAGACGTCCTACTTTTACAGAAATTATTGGAAGTGTGACTAGGTGGAAATTCCACCTCATTGAGAAGCAATTTCTCTTAGCACTGAAATGGTAAAGTAAAACCATGAAGAAGTTGATTGAGGTAAATTGCATGGGCTGGATTCTAAAAGCAAGAGATTGCTCAGTAATCAAAAATGTATTCAATACTTTCACTTCCATTTGATTGCTCTCATTTAGTCATGAAAGGCACAGAAGACACCCTCACATGTAATCCAGGCATCCCAACCACCAAACATGGCTGAACACAGAGCTGGAAATGGTATGGGTCGAAGAATTTCAGACAAGCAGATGATCAGCCCACTGTGTCCAAAACTCTTTACTGACACCATCAGCAGTCAAAAAAGGGCTAATGTACAAATCACTGATGCCTTTGTAGCTATACCACAGCTATTGGTAAAGACTGATAGAAGTTGACACTTTGGCCACATATTTGCAATTCATTTCTAAAATTTTCTTTTCCCCAGGAAGTCTTCTGTACAGAATCCCTGTCTTTTCCACAGAGTTTTGTAGTCAGCTGGTGGAAGAGTTATCCCACTTTGAAGACAGCCCCTGTCCCAAGGGCAGACCAAATACCATGTCCAACTTTGGGGTAATTAAAATTATGGGGTGATTACAACTATGGTGTAATTACAATTATGGGCAATTACAATTAAGGGGTAATTACTATTATAGGTATTTACGCCTATGGGGTAATTGCAACAAAACTAAACCAGCAAATTTTGGGATATCACTTTGTTAGTGCACACAATGTCTGGATTCTCATTTCGATTCTTTGCATGTATAGAGGACAAAAATTTATTGAGGGTTAAAAAAAATGGGGTAGGCTTGACTTTAAAAAAATCAACTTAACAGATTGAAAAGCTATAGTTAAGGCTTTGAGGAAGAAAAGTAGGACAAAGAGGAAGTAAAAAGGAAAAGGAAATAATGAGGGCAAAGTAGTTTTGTGGATTGAGCTGAAAGAAGTTGTGTGACTGGAGAGGAAAAGGTTTTTTTACAAGGTTTTTGCCTGACTTATATACTTTATAATTTAAATGGAAATTTAAAAAACAAACAAACTCAACCCTTTCTCCTTTATTTAGAATACCAACATATCATGGCTTCTTTGTCCAATCCTTGGCGTGGTGGGGTCTCACATTTTCCAATGACGCAGAGAGCTGCGAGCTTGGAGCAGGGACACCCATACTGGACTGGACAGGTCAATGGGTAGACAAGTATGGACAAAGGCTTGGTAGGAGGCCTTTAAGGTGGCAGAGCAGCCTCACCACTTACGTAGGATGCAGTGAACTAATTTCCTACCTGTCTAAAATCAACAGATTCAAAAAGTAAAACCTGACACCGAAAGGTAAACTAGGAAATGACAAAGAAAGTCCAACAAAACAAACAATAATGTGTTTTTGATGGATCGACTTGTTTCAGATATCTTTGGATGAAATGGGACTATACGAGGGTCTGATCCCGCTTATTGTGGACTACATTCAACCATTGTCGGATGTTTTGTTTGGGCAGTGGTGCAGGCGTGAAAAACTTGATTCCTTCAAATCATTTTCCGTCCTCTATGGACCTGGAAAGGACAGAGAACTTTCTATGCACTTTGACAATGCCGAGGTTACTTTAAATATATGCCTGTCATCAGAGTTTGATGGTGGTGAATTGGAATTTGGCAATCTTTGGAATGACACCAACACTCAACTTGCCAAAGAGACGGTCAAGCACCAGGTTGGTAAAATTCAATCATTAGACCCAGACGGATAAAAAAGATAAGAGAATTGTTTTCCTTTGGACTTGCTCTGACCCCTATCAGAGATGGACTATAAATCGGAGGTCCTGTCTTTGGTATGACCTATGGTGTGTTGCCAAGGGTGTAAAACTAACAACTTTAGACCTTTGTTGATATGTTTCAAGCGGCCTCCATTTAATACTACGTGCAAATGATTTATTAGCCTTATTTCAGCACAGTGAGCTGATCACCTGCTTGGCCTAATATCTTGATCCAGAGTAAATCCGCCTCATAGAGCGGGCCCTACACTGTAATGGTAACAGGGAGCTGGATAAGGAGGAGGATTTCAGCACAGTTCCATGTCCAGTCTACTCCATATTTTCACCTGGGGGTCAGCATGGTTCTAATTGTTGTTTTTTAAAATTGAAAACTAAAAAAATTGTCACATAGAACCTTGTGGCCATCACGCCTCAATAAATAATTACATCATACTTTTAAGTGAAAAGTCAGGATCTTGTATGATTTAGGGGATCATTTTTTAAGCAAGTCTCACACCACTCTTGTAATGAAACAGAATATGAGTTGGGAAATTTGTGTATGAGACAGCAATGGAAAACCATTGGATCATTGTTATGACATACCTACTGTGTCTACCAGCTTCACTTGACATTATCTCGGCAATCGGCCAACCTATCGGACTAAATCTAGTATCATTGGAAAAAAGAATTTGCTACCCTTAGTAATGATATCCATATCTCTAAATGTATAAATTCTGACTTATGTTGAATTTTATTATGAGCGATCGCATATGATGTTTTTTAGATTCTGTGCATGTAGTCTGGTTAAAGTCAACACCTTGGGACTGAAAAAATGAGTTGACTTCAAGAGAGGTTGACATTAACCTTATTCAAGGGATGCAACTATTTGAGATCAAATCACATGTTATATATTTAACGAGTTTTGTCCCTTGTTAAATGACACTCGGAGAGCGAAAAGAGGCACTTGTAGCTAGTCTAGGTCTTTGGCCTAGGCAACAAAGGGTGTCTCTCTCTCTCTTCTGTGTATGGCGGGAGTGTTTATGTGTGTATCATAGCCACTCATGTTTTTCTCATGCAAATGTGTGTGTGTGTGTGTCCATCAACACGCATCAGATGGCCGACTTCAGTTATTCAGAGTTGACTTCAAGCAAAATCACAGTTAAAGTTGTTGATATTATCTGAAACTTGTTACAAGGAAATAATAAGGACTGTCGAGAGAAGTTGACTTCAAGCGTGTTGACTTGTTGCGGACTGCACTGTATGTCTATTATTTGCTTTCCCAGATGGGCACAGGGGTTCTCCATTTAGGTCAGCACACTCACCAAGCCCTTCCCATTATTTCTGGCTCCCGGTGTAATTTGATTGTGTGGATGAGGAGCTCAGCCATTAGAAATGAGGTGAGTTAGAAATCCTTTTTATTGTCAAAACCAGGCCAGGTAGTTTGCATTTGTGACAAATGTATGACCAATTTCCATATTGTTTTCCATATTTGGAAACGGAACTAGCTAATTCCCTAGCTGTTTGTGTGAGTTGTGGTGGTGCAAAATAAAATGATGGCTGCTGGAAGTTAGGAACAAAGGGTGAAAGAATGAAGGAAAATGTAAAAGACAGCCAAAGCCAGGGATTTAGAACATTTTGGGTTAATACCCTTCCTCAGCTAAGAAGCTACACACAAAAGACAGTGATGACTCATTATTTGGACTTTTCACAGGTCTGCAAACTAAGAAATATAAAAGTACTCTTTTATATAAAAAAACAAAAAGGAAACAATGTTATGAAACAAACCTCGAAAATTCTGTAAACACAGCAAAAAGTAGTGATAAAGCACTAAACTAAGGCCTTGGCAGAGAGAGAGAGAGAGAGAGAGAGAGAGAGAGAGAGAGAGAGAGAGTGCGGGAGCGAGAGGGTGGGAGAGAGAGAGAGAG
>JARBEQ010243239.1:0-11794 GCA_030265355.1 Tritonia tetraquetra | reverse complement strand
TCAGCCATGGATATATACTAACAACTATACAACTTATCCATTCAGCCATGGATATATACTAACAACTATACAACTTATCCACTCAGCCATGGATATGTATTAACAACTATACAACTATCCACTCAGCCATGGATATATACTAACAACTATACAACTTATCCACTCAGCCAAGCGGTCTCTCACCTGCTTGACTAATGTCCAGATCAAACTCTTATTCTCATCGTTCACCTCCTCTGTCTGGCAGGCATCACCTTGCTGGAAAGGACAAAATACACAAGATTGAATGGAATGATATTCACTAGTTGAACTACATTCGTCTCAACTAGTTTGGCAACGTATACAACTCAACAGATTCATGTTATGCTATGCTGTGCATATAATGTATAATTTGTTACACCAATGATAAGAGGGATCAGAAATACTTTAAGATCTTGATTAAAAACAGTGGCGGTCCCAGTGGCACAGAAGTATGGTTCTTGTCTCTGAAGCAAAAGATACCGGGTTCGATACCCAGCAGCGACACTGTTGGGTATTTTTCTCCTTGAAACTCGGTGAAAACATATTCAGGTAGGTGGGATCAAAGAACCTAATTCTATCAGAGACAGACGATAAACTTGGAGGTCATGTGTGCATATTGCGCACGTTAAAGAACCCTTGGCAGTTGAAAATCGATAAGAGTAGGCCTCAAAGCCGCTGTCCGGGCAAAATTAATTCCTACCACAAAGGTCACAGTGGGTTGATCACCTGCCTGGCTTAATAGCTTGATCCACAGAAATCCAGCCTCATAGTGCTGGTCCTACACTGTAATGCTAAAAGGGAACGAAAGAAAGATTAAGAACAGTAATAAAGCTTGAAGCCTTCCGCCCTTTTCAATACAGAAGGGCCATATCAAAGACGGTTCCAAAGAACTGGAGAAGAGTTCAGGATGCCACAATTCCGTTATTTAGATTCTAACATTCTGTAGATAACTATTCCTAGACACAGCAATACTATAGACTGTAGATTGGAACTAATGCCAAACCATACCAAAATATCTTTCTTTCTTATCCAATTGCCTTTTACCATTACAGTGTAGCACTATGAGGCTGGATTTCTCTGGATCAAGATATTAAGCCAAGCCGGTGATCAACCAACTGTGAAAAATACCAAAATATAAATGATCTAAACCCCAACAAAGAGTTGTCCGTTTTACCGCCTGGTCAACTCGCTATAAGTCATATCAAAGGCAAGACCTTCTGTATATCTCTCAAAGGATTTGGTTTCCCGTAAAGACTCTATTGCATCAGAGTCATAAACACTCCCAAGAAAGTCCAAAGCAAAAAATCCCCACATTGCTGCCAGGACTCAAATTCAGGACCTTCCACGCACAAAGTGAATACATTACCCCCCAATTCATATTATATATACTGTGATTTGAAGGGGGGCAGGCACCAGAAAATGATGAAGTAAGGTATGAAACTGTTTTAAGTGCCAGAAAGACATAGAAAAATAGCCATAGAAAGAAAAGTGGAAAAGACGACTGGGAATCGACCCAATTTGCTTGGTTCGTTAGAGTGTGGCCTCAGTCTCCGGCTGGGCGGTGTTGTTGTACACCGCGGTGTGGGTTCCATTCCCACCGTCGTCTTTTCCAATTTTCTTTCTATGGCAGTTTTTCTGGCACTTAAAACATATTCATACCTTACTTATGCTATATTGTGCAACAAGCAACATCATTAGGGTACCCTACCAATGAAAAAGGGATCAGACACTATAAATCTTTAATTACGGGTACCACAGATGTTCCTACCTGTCCCAGTTCCTCCCCGTCCTCAGCCAAATAAGGTGTTTCTTCCACCCGTGGAATATTGACTGGTTTGTTCTCTTCCTCCGCCAACTCAAAGTCTGACCCACTCATTTCCATACTGGAGTGATCTGTATTCATACACATAACAAACATTAAAAATTAACAAAAGTTATGTTTTAAGGCGCTTTCAACACTTGAAATCATTTCAGAGGTGTGTGTGTGTATTAGCTGAGGAAAGGCAATACCCACCCAAAACATTATGTGTTTTTGCAAATTGTTTTTAACGTGTACGTTTTTTTTTCCATTTTCAAATACTATGTTTATTTTGTTGATACAGAAATGTCATAAAAGATAACAGATCCAACTGGTCAATCAAAAACCATGAAACCCTTCTTGGCAGTTAAAGCAAGTCTATTTATAGCATTATAAATTCAAGCAACATGACATCCTGTTGGAATTTGGAGAATGGCGTCTATGATCTAAAATCTACAACCTCAATCATTGTTCACTCACCGTCGTCATCAGAGTAGTGTTCCTCTATTGTCTCCTCCAATTCCTCCGCTCCGTCCTCTGTGTCATCTGCTGTCGTTGTGTTGAGGTCAGTGGAGGTCAGGGGATCAGCCAGTGCTGAGAGGTCGGGGTTCCAGGCTGCAGAGATGTCCTGGGGGCGGGACGTTGTCCTTTTGATGAGGCTGGTGCATCGCAGGGCTAGTTCTAATCCGTCCATCCAACATTTACCTGGAAACAAACAGGGAATTTCATCATTTTTATCAACTTGATACTCTTTGTTGCATTACTTTCTTCTTGTGTATGTAAGTAAAGAATACCATAATTGAGCAAGGCAGTTTGTCCCAGCTCAGACAGCGCTGAACTGTGGAGACCCATCAATGGTGGTGAATGAATGAGAGGGCACATGTTGTAGCGCATTGATATGATCGTGTACTGTAATTTTTGTTTGTTGTTTGATCGAGCCTCATTAATACTGCAGAGCAGTGTTGGGGCCAGTCCTATCTTCAGCCATGAAAGGCACACAAGATACCCACCATAAATTAATGCAAGCACCCTGACCACCAACGGAAACTCTTTGGATCAGAGTTTCAGCCAAGCAGGTGATCAGCCCACTGTGTCCACAACTCTTTACTGGCACCATGGGCAATGCACTGATCTGTTTTAATCAAAGATGGGCCAATAAACAAATTACTGTAGCCCTTGTGGGTACCCTCTCAGCTATTGGTAAAAACTGGAAGGTTCTACCAGTCTGGGCAAGTATTGTAATGTAATGTAGTATAATATGTATTATGATTATATTTATGTCCACCATTGTAAAAATAACAAAGTTTTCTAAAAAAGACGAATAAAGTTTCCTTGACTTTAACGACAAATCCTTAGGCATATGGCCAGTGTCAAAAATTCATATCTTTAGCATAAAGTAGACAACAGACAGTTTGTTGCTTTGTGGATAAAGGGATATCACAATTTACTTTATTCGTTTGCTGAGATTTGATATCAGCCATTTCTAGACCTGGGTGGCGTGAGGTAATCTGAGTACAATTTCTTGCCCAGGGAAACAAACAAAAAATGCCTGAAGTGAAAATAGGATTCATCATCCTCACCACGGAAGTCTTTACCATGATTAATTGTTCCCATTCCTCACGGGCAGTCACCAATTTTGGTCCTAACATCATGCTGGGAAATAGTAAGAGAACAGAATGATTTTACTCTTTGTTTTTTTGGGGGGAGGGGTTTTCTGTTTTAGGGCTCTCTCGAACAGGTTGGTCATTTCAGCGCCCGCCGTACGGCTCCAAACAAATCAAAGGTAACTAGATGCCATGCATAGACCGATAGGAAAGACAGGCAGTCTATGGGTGGCAACCATCATTGGGGGGAGGGGGTTGCAACCCCTGTTAATGAACCTATTGGGGGGAATTTTACTGTTGATACATGAGTAGATGGTATAATATAAAGAGTTAACGAATGATACCTTCCATCCAGCCTCACATGAGGAAGGTATTTTGACTTACCTTGGTTTTCAGAAGGAGCTCTGAAGATGAGGTAAGACACAGGCAAGGGTTGGACAAAAGCTCCAATTGTCTCCCCTTTGGGACCCTGCAATTAGAGGAATATGGTTGGAAACTCAAGACTTATTATAAAGGCAGTCATGCATCTTATTTTGTTTTGCTATCCAAATCACATTGTACCCACAACAAGTGTTGTGGCCAGCTCCACGTTCATCATTGCTGGAAAAACTTTGGTTCAGGTAGATAAGGCAAGCAGGTGATCAGCCCACTGTGAACCGAACTTTGAATGACACAATGAGTGTCACATTTTTTGGTGTTGCCCAAGTTTTGGCCATAACAATATTTACTGTTGCCTTGGTGATAAATCGTAAAACCCCTCAGCTATAAGGAAACTGAGCAGATTCCCTACTTCGACATGTAAATGTTCTTCTTTCTCTTAGGCTATTTCTGGCACTCTTACATTATTCTTTCCTTGTTTATTCATATAACTTCAACAAGAAAGGGTTGAAAACCAAATACCTATGCAGAGATACCGAAAAAAAATGATAGACGCATTTGCACCTGCTGGGACTGGCTTTTCAGAGAACCAAGATCTCACCTTTGTCGCCCATATAGACTGATCCATAGGGTGAAACAGCTTGAAGCAGAAGCCTTCTTTCTTGGAGGGCCTCTGTAGCAGCTGACAGGTGCTGAGGAGAATGGTACCCACCCAATGGCCAGTCTGAAATGTGAAGAAAGTAGACAAGGCATAAAAGCATTATACTTCAGTCAAGTCATACTATAGAGAATTAATAGACACAGAAACTACTTCACTATTTTTATTTTTCTTCCGTTAATTTGCAGACCATCCCTGGTGTATTGTCGCAAAATGAAATACATGATACAAGTCTTAGTCATCTAAACATGAAAAAACTGAACAAAAGACACAAGGGCTCGCTCATTGCGTGACCATCGTCAAACTGTCCCAGAATGATTCTAATATAACTCTAGTGAATGCTAGTAACATCAATTATTAGTATATATGTATATCAATTCATGTTTTTAATTTACAGTGAAACTTGGTTATCACGATAGGTGACGTCCTCGACAAACTCACTGGTTATTCCTGAGGTCTCGTTATTACCGATAACAAAGCTATATCTATAAAGGAGTAAGCCCTGATTTTTGTCACGCATGTTCTCAGTTTCCACGGAACCGATTGCTATCAAATTTTGCATGTGGTTTACAATTCAGCTGGAGGTGGTTCTTGGCATAGTGAATATCGGATCGGCGGTGTCGTTGATGTGATAGAAAATGCTTTGTTTCTTCTAATTTTATGAATCGCCATTCATAGTTTTCACTTCCCATAATTTTGTATGCTTCCAATAGACAAACTACCTACCCCCATCCTTCAAAACTCATAAGTACCTGCCCGTTCGAAGAATGGGACTTTTTACTTGTCTATAATAAGAAGAAGAATGGGACTTTTTACTTGTCTATAATAAATAAACTTTCCCCACTCTTTTCTATTTAGACTTCTTTTCCTTGCATCGACTAAAGTAATTTCCCTTCTCTTTACAATATCAGAGATGACCTCTGTCTACAATTCCCTAGGTTTACCTTGTGGTTTAATTCCTATAAGTTTACGCTCAAATATTCTTTTGATCCAAAATATGGTCACATTACCAACACTGGTCAAATAGTCACAGGTTGAATCCCAAGTAACATCAAAAGAGAAAACAAAAATCAAGCCGTAGCCTGTACAGACTCATTAGAAAATCAAAGTAAAAGTTCATCAAAAAAAAATATCAGGTCAATAATCCAAAAGGATTAACTGACAGTAATCTAATAGAAAAAATTATGACTAAAAACAAGGGAGAATGAATAACGCGTCGTTTGCAGTGCAATGGTTCTCCCACTTGGCGCTCTCTTGTGTACAGAATAAGGAACGGAAGATGGAAGTGAGCTGATCACCTGCTTGGCCCAATATATTGATCCAGAGTAAATCCGCCTCATAGAGCGGGCCCTACATTGTAATGGTAACAGGGAACTAAAATGGAGGTGGAATGAATTAATAATACCTACCTTCATCTTTTCACTCTTGTAGAGTATAAGCATGCCAGGCTTACACAGACACCAGAGTTTGGTCCAGCCTTTGAGCGTCCCCCTCACCTTGAGCCAATCGGCCATCAGGACAAACGATTGGTCCGAGGCCGAGTTCATCATCTCTCTGGCCACCTCTTTCTTTTGACTGCGGTAGTTTTTCTTTTTCTCCTGCAATTGGTGGAACAAACAACCACAAAAAAAGGATTAGGCAAGGAACATAATATCATCACTGTCAGATTCTAAATGTACAAGTTACATTTTCATGTCCGTCTTCTTGTGGTATCTTCTTGTGATATAAAAGTACGTTTAGACCATCATAATTTGAGTTGTAAAAACTTGTAAGGTAAGATCATGACACAAAACTATGCATTATGATTGCTTGACAATCTTCCCGTTTCAAACAGTATGTTTTTTAAAAAAATGTCTTTCAAGCAAAAATCAAAAAGTGAGAAAATTTCAGTTATACGTTTATAATATAGACAGTGACATTATTTTGTGGTTTAATAAATATAATTTCCTGCTATACCTTCCAGTATAAGTTCCAAAGATTAGATCATGTAACTTAGAAACAACCACAAAGAGTGGCATTGTGGTCTAATCATCTGGATACTACATTCTTATCTCAATTGCACTTGGTTCAAATCCTGTCTACTAACTGAGGTCGATATGGGAAATCTGCACCCTTATTTTTTGTCTGTATCCCATGCCCACAGAGTAGGCTGGGTCAATGTTGGTATGACTGCAATATTTCATACTAACAGGATAGGTCTTCCCCTTATGTGGACTCTATGCGGGCCAAGCCATTCCATGCAATAGTGTGACTTACCAAGCAAAATCACCATTGCATTTCAAACATTGCAAATCATTACTTCTATTACAATTATCTCCCCCCCCCCCCCCCCCACACACACACACAGTTACAGATAGTTTTACATTGGATCTATTACGTGCTTTACTGGTGTTGACAACGAATTCTAATATTGGAATTGAGATCGGCGATACTATTCATAGATACGGTGAGACAGCAGATGTGGGTTTTGTTTATGTTGGTGTAAATGGTAAGAATAGTTGTCAATAAGTAACAGCTTGCCCTCCCTGGCAACAAACTCCAAACCCAAAGGTGACAAGGTAATTGTCCACTTTTAGTTGAAAACCATCATTGCCTCACACCAACCGCAGTGCCGTCAAATTAAATACCATGATATGTACCAATTCTCAAACGAGTCTTGGGAAAGTATTCTGCGATAGACCAGCGTGCTACCGAAACCGGGTTAAGCTCCGGCCTTATGAGCCTTAAAGACTCTTAAGGACATACTATGTGTAACATACTGGTAATCACTCAAGTCTTTTGATAAATATCCTTGATGTCTTATAGAAACAAAGCACTAAACACAATGCTGTTGTGCTATGGAAACCATTATATATATGTATGAACCGAGTCACTCACCAGAGTGAGACTCAAAAGACTATGAAAAAACTACTGGTATCTTGAAATAAATATGTTGAAATTAACGTTAAAGGTTGATATCAGAGTTTGAAAAACTCATTTCTCTCTCTCAATTAAAAAAAAGTTTCCCGCCCTGTCATAGAATTCACAGACATGGATATCAACATGAGCCCATACAACGAGAATAAAATAGTTGACACTTTAGCCTTAAGTAGAAAGACAGAGGAGATGTTACTGACCTTGAGAGATTCTCTCTTGGAGAGTTTGGAAGCTGATGATGACATAATGCTGCTATCCTGGGAAAGAAACAAACGATATAAGGGCATCAATCACAATGTCACAAACTGCAGCAAGACCTTCATTCAAAGAGTAAAAGATACTGGGTTCGAATCCTGGCGGAAACAGGGTTTTTTTTTCCTTTCAACTTTTCGAGTTTCATGGCTTTGACCCTCTGGCTTCCATTGGAATCAGGTCCTATCGGAGATGGACTCTGAACCAGAGGGTCCGCCTTTGACATAACCTATAACGTGTTGCCAAAGGCGTAAAACTAACAACTTTTAAAGAAATGTTACAACTACCTCACCCTCACCATCAACTTCATCCTCATCCCTAAAACCATGATTACCACCAACACCACCCCCAGCACCATTTTCATCCTTTCCACGCTCTTTATCCCTATCAACGATTTACCATCAACCTCTTCCATTCCATCACCACCACCAAAACCATCACCACGGTCCTTCCATGCCTACAGGGACATCATAATAACTTTAATCCTTAAAATCGTGTTAAAAAAACAGGAAAGTCGTGTTAAAGAACCAGGAAAATCGTGTTTAAAAAACAGGATTATCGTGTTAAAAAACAGGAAAATTCTGTTTAAAAACAGGACTTAGCAGTTCTGCATTGTCTTCCTTCATCACATACACAACACACCCAATCATACAAATACCCCCAGCCTCTATCCTGTACCCGTGTAACCGGTTACCAATTGGATAGAATGCCGGGCCGAGTAAAAGTGTAAAAAGAGGGTGGTATCGTGAGCTCCCACTCGTTTTACGTTCATAAATAAGTGGTGCTAAAGCACTAATGGATACGAGTAGTTAGTCCCACGTCCCATTTCATCAATATTTCAATGCCTCATAACCTTTATAGTGTGCATCACTATTCAATATAATCATCGTGGCCATGTTTGTTCCCACAAAGTCTTCATTGCCACCTCCATTAGCATCATCTGCCCAGGGGCAGTATTCATAAGACTCACTAAGCCCAGGCCTAAAGGGCCTCTCAGGGACGGGTACCCCACCCAACGGTCGCATAAATTTAAGCTCCGATAGAACTTCGATTCCATTGCAATCATCAGGGTGGGTCAGAGCCATATCACTCGAGAAAGTTCAAAGGAAAAAATCCCAACGTTGCCGCCGGGATTCGAACCCAGAATATTCTGCTCACGAAGCAAAAGCTTTGACCACTACGCCGCGACCCCTTAAAGGTACCTTTAAGCCCTGTAAGGAGATAACCAATGGTGTGAATACCATTTGGTTTTGTGAACGAATTGTATGACCACCGCGATGCCTGGTGTAGAGGCATTGCGACATTCGGGCTTTGGCTGACTAGCACGTCTAACGTGATTTAGTCCTTCATTACAGCTTGGAAGATACCTTCATTACAGCTTGGAAGATCCCACGTGAATCTCCAGAGCAGCCATGACAAACTCTGAGAAATCCAAAAAAATAATGCACAGGAGACTCGAACCCTGGTCCTCCACGGCATCCTGAGGCGAGTGACAATGCGCCCAAACTCGAACCGCGAACCTCCCGTTTCGTGGCCGCCGGAGACACTATAATTGTGCTACAAACTGGAGTTGGGTAGCAAGTAAAGGGTAAACACAATGGATAGATGCACACCCTCTAAAGGCCCCAAACGGAGTGGCATCACATCTTCCCAATACTCTTATCATTCTCTCAGCGAAGACACAGAAAGTCTATATGCGCGTGAAAAGACTTTTTATAGACTTTCTGAGACTTCACTGAGAGAACAAGGAGAATGTGAGGTGGGGGATGTGATGCCACACATCTCCGGCATGCGTGTCCTTTCACCAAATCAATTATGATCACTCTACGCTCACATCATGCATTATGGACAAGAACAGAGACACCTATTAGGCGGGGTACGAGGGATTGCCAGCACTTACTTTAAAAGGCTTTCTGTCGAGAGAGTCGGAACTGTATTCACCTCCAAATTCGGACAGGTGTAGTTTTTTGCTGCCATCTGGATTATTCCCGTCCAGAGAACCTGCGAACAAAAACAAAACAAAATAAACGAAAACGAAAGAGTTAATGAATGAATAGATGGATGGATCGATGAATAAATTATTAAACTAATTCCATGGAGAAATGAAAACTCAGGGATGATTGCCACAAGGTTGTTTAAAACGTGTACATTTTAGGGAAGAAGTAACAACTGAAAGTCTGGAAATGAAAATAGATAAAAATTAATTAAGATGGTTTGGACACGTAAACATAATGAAAGATAACAGAATTCCTAAACAAATACTAGAATGTAAACAGAAAGAAAACTACCTAGAGGGAGACCAAAGAAAATGTGGCAGGATGCAGTTTCAGAAACAATTTAAAAAAGAGGGGATTTAGGCTTGTAGAGGCAAAGAGGATGTCACTGAATAGGGATCAATGGCGAAAGTTTGTGTATCATCATAAACCTGACACCCAAAGGTACTAAAAGGTTATTGATAAAGAAAGAAGTAGAAAGAACATTCTACGCCCCTTTCGTCATTTGAATATCCCTTACAAACGAAATCAATGTTTCCCTTAAAAATGAAATCAGTGGGATGCGTCAAAGACATGGTGGGGTTCTTTCTTAAAAGAGAGAGAAAATATTATTATATAAACCCATGCTGTAAAATGTGAAACAATCTAAAAGGGCAATAAAGACAGCTAGTGGTCAATAAACACGAGAAAAGATATTATGGAAACATACTAGCAACAGCAAGACCGCAGATCGTGTTTGGAACCTCTTGGGAGTTGTCTAAACACGTCTTCACAAAATCAATTATTATCACTCTCAGCTTATTAAAAGGAAGGCAGATAGATACAGACAGCCAGATTGTTTGGTTTTTGGTTGTTGTTGTTGTTGTTGTTGTGTGTCCGTGTGCGTGAGTCTGTTTTATGGCGCTATCGACAGGTTGGTCATTTCAGCGCCCCAAGCAAATCAAAAGTACCTAGATGGCACCCATATACCACTAGGAAAGACGTGTAGTCCATGGGTGACACCCACCATCAGGGGGAGCTGCAAGTCCTGTTAGCGAACAGAGAGCCTATTTATAAACCACAGAACTCCGTGGGGGTGGGGGTAAGACAACGGGAAGAGGGAGAGAAGAGTGAGAGAGATCAGACAAGATCCCACCCATGGACCACTAGGAAGACGAGCAGTCATTGAGCGGCACCTCTCATTTGGTGAAGAGAGGAACTATTTATATATCCCGGGTCCCCGCAGAAAGGGGAAAGGGGGCAGATTGTCAAACCATCGATCGTGTCCAATGATGCAGCATAGGTTTCCCTGAATGACTATCATCAAAGATTTGTGAAGACGTGTTTAGACACCTCCCAAGAGGTTCCCAACACGATCTGCTCGTTGCATTCTAAAGGAAAGCAAGAACCCTTTGGGATAACTAGTCATTTTCAAAGAGTTTTCTTCTTCAATGGCCCCAGATAAGGGCCCGTAGTGGGAGAGAGAATGTGGAGGCAGGGGTGGGGGTAGAAAGAGTTTAATCAAGCGACAGAACGAAGACACAGAAGAGGCAGGAGGAGGAGTAGAAGGAGGAGGAAGAGATAATCACTCTTTCTTTAAGTATCACCTGGAGCAAGAGAAATGCTGGAGAGGGTTGTTTGTTGGTTTATTGATGCCAGATTTGGTTTCTTTTTTTTTAATTTCCATTTCAGTCTGTTTTCTTTTATATTCGTTTTTATCCATCAAAAAATATTGGGAGGCTTAGTAGCGTATGGGATTTTGTTTTTCCTTTGAACTTTCTCGAGTTTCTATAGCATGGCACGACAGAGAGAAAAGGGCAAAGGATGCCACAGTGGGTTGATCGCCTGCTTGGCTGGATATCTTGATCCACATAAATCCAGCCGCCAGCCTCATAGTGCTGGCCCTACTCTGTAATGGTAAAAGGGACCTGGGTAAAAAAAAGAAAGGCACGACAGAGAGAAAAAGACAAAGGATGACACAGAGACAGAGAGGAAAATAGACTGATAGAACTAAACATATAGAAGGAAAATTATTAGTGGTCAAAGATGTAGAGAGATACAGACAGATAAAGATAGAGACAGAGTGAGTAAGAGTGGAATAGGCAAATGTCTTTGTTGACGCGGTGAGAGAGAGAGAGAGAGAGAGAGAGAGAGAGAGAGAGAGAGAGAGAGAGAGAGAGAGAGAGAGAGAGAGAGA
>JARBEQ010243228.1:0-11796 GCA_030265355.1 Tritonia tetraquetra | reverse complement strand
ACTCCCATACCTTTATTTCTTGTCTTGAAGGGATATTAAAAATGTTTTTCTCAAAAGCAGCATCTCCCCTTAAATACCCTGAAGGTGGCAATAGATGAAAAGAAGATTACCTTATACAGCTGCGACTCATCCTGATTGTATTTCTTGGCATTCTCAAAAGTCTGGTGAATATCTTGAGCCAAGTCCATCAATGTGTTATACGTGTTCATCTAACGGACAGAAATATCAAGGATTTGTGTCAAATATAAAAAGTACAAATGAAGAAGACTTCTTGTATTCTTGTCAGCATTACAGATCTGAGATATACAGGCCTAGATATTGAAGTTCTCTTCGGACCTATTTGCCGTACTGTAAGCAGGAATCACATTTTAATTTATACTACAGGCATCCACAAATAACAGAAGAAAGAAATCTTGTGCAGACAGCAAAACACTACTACAAAACATGAGCACACCAACTCACAAGAAATACAAGAAGTAAATGCAAGTAAAAATGCAATTGCTTTAAAGAGGAGAGTGATAAATACTGTAACAACAACAACACGGAGGGAATACTAGTAAAGAAGGAAATATAGAAAAGATCCACATAACCAACCTCTATTTTGTTTTGGATTTTACTAAGTGACATTGGCTTCTTGATCTCCTTATAATAGTCTGGATAGAACCTGCAAAAGGTGAGCAAAACAGAATTTAATGTAAATTCACTACCCAACCCTGTTCAATCATTCCATACAAAAAACATGACACATACAAAAACTACATTTATTTTATGCAATACTCATTAAAAACAGAATATAATTATCAGTACGTACAGCTAAGACAAAGACGAGCTTAAAATATTGATTTTGAATTTCGAATCAGTGATAAAAATATGTATCTTAAAATATTACTTTTTACTTGGCAGGCGCACAAAAGGATCAGACAGAATATCTCCACCAGATTCACAAAAATTCTTGACATGGTTGAAAAGAATCCACTGTGGATCATCTTCAACAAGATCATTTCCTTCTCCTTGAATATCTGAGTCAACATCGAATACACCAGAGCCTCCATCTTCTGAAGACGACTGGTACTTCAAAGCGGCACAGACAGCTGACATCTTTTGGATCACTGTTCTATCTTTGGTTCTGGAAAATTTCAAAAGCGGATGATATGGATTTAAATGAGAATTGAAGTACATTAGTATCTGATGAACAATTAGAGAGAAAAAAATTTTGGGGGTCAAAACATTCTTCCCTCCTATTCACAGGTGAAAAAATTCTTCAAAGACAGAGATATAAATCAATTGTGCGAAGATTCAAAGATTGAATAGCAGTTAAAATTTTGAAATTGAGGTCAAAATATCAGCAGGCTGTAAAATTCTAAAGTGATACAAACGAACTACGGAAATACCTCAATCATTCATTTTATAAGATGTGTAAGCATCACTTTTATCTTTTCTTTTAACACTTATCAATAACATAATGTCACAGAAACTGGAATTCTTACATTTTTCAAAAGTGTTTTGTTTCATTTCCAATCATTATAGTGTTTTGGGATAATGTAAGCTTTTTTTCCATGAAGATGACACTACTCCACAGATCCATGATTTATTGATAATTTGCTTCAGTATTTTCTTGCCGTTTTATTGTCGATAACAACGAGGACAAAATACCACAAAAATATAAAAGATCTAACCTAATCCAAAGACAGGGCTTTGATATTATACAACAAGAAAACATCCATATTTTCTTCAAGGAAAGGTATCCTAAAAGTAAAAGAAATTCCATAACTAAATTGCATATTTTAAACCTCCCACAGAAATTCTGTTAAAATGAAAGCCAATGTTCATATATAGATAAATAATAACAGATCCAAAAATCTATCTTTAAAAACATTAAAATTACCTCAGCCTTCCACTTGATTTACTCTGCCCGCTCTTCCTGTACTCAAGCTCTCTCTTCCGTTCCGTAATGATCTTTTTCAATGTAACAGCATCCTAAAGGAAGAGAACATTTTCGTTTATAAACTCTTGTTCATTTCATCTCTTACACTGTATAATATAGAGGAAAACAAGATAATTCATTCATTTAATTGAACACAAATGAAAGCAAAAATGAATTGGGTACAAATGATCAAAATACAATCAGCGTTGTAGTATTAAGGATAATATGAAAAGTTAAACAAATACTAATAAACGTCAAACATAAACATGTGTAAAATACAGTAGCCATCCATATCAGCTAACTATCAAGGTTATAAGAAATCAACAGGCATTATATCCATTAAACAAGGAAAACCTACCCTGTAAATCAATGATTTAGGTTCATTGAAAGTCTTGGCATTCTTTACCATCAAAAGCAAATCTTTCTCTAACTCGTCCAGATTCTTATATGAGCTGTTTTGTATTTTGGTGGCAATCATCTTTAGGTCTATTGAATTTTTGATAACCTCGTAGTACTGAGGATATTTCTGAGGATGAATTGTAATAATAAATCAAGGCTAGGAAAATAGAATATTTTCTTATTAAATGTGTTTTCATTTTCTAACTTACTTTGTTCTATCCCAGCCTTCTCCATAAAGTAAAGTGTGATAGTTTGACAAGGCTGTTGAGGTTAATTTCACTCTAAACATACATATGAAAAGAATAAAAGCGTGTCACCCAATATCTTCTTTAGCTGTACAATATAATATAATCCATTATTTCTAATCTTTTCAGGACTGTGCATAACCAAATAAAAAATAGCTATTCAAATTTTATATAGTCACACAAAGTAAAAGGTATCTAAACAGAAAAAACCCCAACTCAATTGTATTACAAATCTTCAGACATATGCTCACACAAATACTCACAGCCTTGGGAGGGAGAAGCTGGAACGCCTGGCTGATATCTCTGTCTCCATCTTTGGTGGTGACAACAGCACCAAACAACTGCTCCAAATCTTCAGCCACTTCATCGGTTACACTTTGTCCACGCTCAAGCGGAGCTTTCTTATCTGATTCAAATCCATCCTCGTCATTTTGATCTTCTAGGTTACCATCTTCTTCCTCTTCATCATCATCTTCTGCTAAATCTTCACTTTGCTGATGAGAATACATAAATCAAGAAACTTACAAACCCTGTGCTATAAAATGGTTCAACAGCCTCAGTTTTACATCTAGTCATATTTTGAAGCCTGAGACAAATGCTATTTTCGGCCTGCCCAGTTCTGATGCATTTTCTCTATACATCATCCATTGCAAAAAAGAGAGTATCATCATTTCTTTAATACCGTTATAATATTCTCTACGGGGTCCCAGTGGCGCATAGGTACGGTTCTCGTCTCTAAAGCGAAAGGTACCAGGTTCGATTTTCGGTAGCGACACTGTCGGGTATTTTTCTCCTTGAAACTCCGTGAAAACCTATATGCCACTCCCCTGATCGTATTAGGTAGGTAGGATCCAAGGACCCCATCCTAACGGAGATTGACGATAACCTTGGAGGTCCTGTGTGCTCATGTTAAAGAACCCTTGGCAGTTGAATATCAATAAGAGTAGGCCGCAGGGCCGCTGTCCGGGCAAAATTAATTCATATCACAAAGGTCACAGTTGGTTGATCACCTGCTTGGCTTAATATCTTGATCCAGAGAAATCCAGCCCTACACTGTAATGGTAAAAGGGAACTGGATAAGAAAGAAAGAATAATATTCTCTCACATCAATGTAAAAATCAGTGGGAAAACCCTACATAAGCCTATATATGTGAAGAGACCACATATGTTGTCAGATGAAAAGACAAAATGATGTAATGATGCAATTAGCTCTCATTTTTACAAAATGAATGAAATATAATCAATGTTCTCTACAACATCATTGTGAAGTCTTTTGGTCTCAATACACACACACAAAAAAAGTTTTTAAATCCAGAACAAAATTGTGTAATTAATATCACATAAAACAATGCTCTTCATATAAAAGTATAGCTCATTACAGTGCTACCAAAATTGCCCTGTCCACAAATATGTAATCCAAACATTAATCTTTCACAATTTTCAATTTTTAAAGTGACATCACTTTCATCTTCCTTACCTCCCCATCTTCCTGAGTAGACGTGGCAGATATTTTGCTTAAGGCCAAACTTTTATGTGCAAGTTTGTCACCCTTGTTACCTCCAAAAACAGCTTCCACAAGGTCTGCTCTGGTTTCTTCATACAATTCCAGAAGGTCACAAGCATCCTTGTACTCTTGAGATGTTTTCTAAACAGTTTGGAAATGGAAATAATATTTCGTCAATAAACATCAATAATTTGACAGTGCATAAATAAATGACTTTATTTCAGTTCTGTTGCACTGTAGATTATGATGTCAACCCACTACTACTACCTCATAGTACTGGATAGAATCAGAAGCGTACAAGAGTTCAAAGGCTTCTGGACTGCGGACAACAGCTATGAAAGGAGTGTCACAAACTATGTTACAAGCTGCTCTTATTCCTATTCTAAGCAACTGTTAGAGTTAGAGCTTAGTTTCAATTATATCAAGATATAAACATTCACATAATATGTGGCAGTGGGAGTAGAAAAGTAATAATTTCAATGCACAATTGTCAAATCAAGAGAAAGTATGTAGAACTAGACACACATATCTAACTAAAGATAAAAAAAGCCTCACCTTATAATAAGCTTTGGCATTGTTCAGCATAAGAACAACATCAGCTGTCAACTGATCTACATAATCGTAGCCATCTGTCTTCACTTTCTGCTGGATCTTTAGCAAGTCAATGGGAGTGGATACTACTTCGTAGTAATCAGCAGCAGTTCGTCTTTTTGGGACTCTGATAAATGCTTCACACAGCAGCCGTCCATCTTCGGACTTGTGATTTCTAATAGTCTCATAAAGCTCATGGATGATGGCATGCTGGCAGTATTCGCAAGGAAAAAAAAAGAAACAAAATTAATCATAAATGGATTTATTTTTTAATTCAAAGTTTGTAGATTTACACCCTAGGCAAAACATATCAAAGGCAGGACCTCCAATTTAAAGTCCATTGCCGATAGGACTTGATTCCATTATAAGGAACCCACATGGCCAGGGCCATCAAAACTAGAGAAAGTTCAACGGAAAAATCCAAACACGCCGACGGGATTCGAACCCAGTACCTTCTGTTCACAAAGTGAAAGCTACAAAACCGCCAATTAATGGATAATGCACAATTATAACTTATGTTCTCTTCTTTAAATGCGATTTTAAACTGAACCATTAAATTCAAATAAAAAATTGTTCTAGATGCATGACGACTTAATTCAATCTATCTATCAGAAATCATTTTTTTTTTTAAATAATAAATAAGTCAATAGTGAAGTGATGAAACTCGTTACCGGATCATAATTCAGAATTTTCCTTTTTTTCTTTGACTGTGAAGGTGAAGGACCCGGTGAGTCTTCACACTCTTCTTTCCCATCTATACGTCGTCGTTTTGGAGGCATATTTGTTTATTCACAACCTGAAAAATACAAAGATTTACATCTGTCGTTACAACTCCTTACTAATACTTTTCACAAAGTCACAAAGAGGGTTTAATATTGTGAATTCACATGCATTTATATCCAAATATCAACTTGGCTAACAGTATAAAATCAAGATTTAATTGGATAGAGTTTAAGATTCAGGGACAGGGAACAAAATAGGTCCAAACTGCAAGCTATTCCACAAGTGGTTACTTGTTCTGTGTCCCCGATGAGAAAACTCTTAAAATCTAAACATAATCGGGGCTCAGAGTGCAAAAAAAAAACACACAGGGCAAGATCATAGTCATACACATAGCACCACACTATATGACAAATGAGATGCCTCCCTGGATTGCCCAAAACTCTAATGATGGTGTATACTCTAAATTAGACGTCAAACTTATAGAACTAGTCGTTTATAAGGACTGTACTCTAAGTCTACTGTTACACAGTTACTGTTACGGGACAATGTCACTGCTGACAATTGTCAATTAACCGGTAGCCCAGACGGGAGATAGCTCTGCCCCCTTCGTCCATCACAGGCGGTTGGACAAACACTGCACTGCTAGCGAAGATTTTAGTAAGCAGATATAGGCGTTATGGCTAATTTTATGACATTTCAGTTTATTTGTGATGCATTTAACTCTATCACATAATACTAGATTATTGTTTTGTTTTGTCTAAAAAGCACCGAAATAAAAGAGCTTAATCATGAGCAAGTAATTATTAGTAATAATGGTGGGGTTCCTCTACCACTAACTATAAATAACACTATAAGCGACCCTCTCTCTTTCCAATGCACGCGCACATACACACTCATTCTCTCTCTAACACTCAGAAACAAACACACACATTCATTCACTCTCTCTCATCTATCTTTCTGTTTGTTTATTGATCTATCTATCCAATCCAGCTATCTGTCCATCTATATATTCTGTTTGTAATAAAATATGATTATGTCCAGGTGTCTATCTATCCATCTATCTCTTATACTTATACATCTTTCCTCTACTCTCTCTCTTTTTCTTTGTCTATTCCAATCTCTCTCTCCTTATCTCTGTTCATATCTTTACTATATGCTTAAAACATAATATCTACCGTGGGCTGATAGTAAAAAATAACAAATAATTTTTTTATTTTTTGTGGGGCTCATTTATTTTCCTTTGAATGACTCATTCTTATTGTTTCCTCTCTGAAACAATCAAACAAATACCACAATCCCTTCTTTGTCCCTTTAACGTAAATTGATTATTCGAGTAGTCAACTTGCAAAGGCCCGTTGGCATTTCTTCACCATTGCTTACATTACTAACGAAGATGACGGTAAAGTGTCCGACCATCGAGAACATAACTAACAAATCCCTGCGATAATCTGGGGTGTGCCGAAATGCGTCGATCTGATTGGCTAAGAAGACAGGTCCACGAAAGGTCGGCTACTGGTTAATTGTTGTTCAGCTGGCTGGGAATAAATTAACTTAGTAGTTCCTTGCCCGACGCACCTCTATATCTACCGGAAACGCTCGATATAGCAGCCCTATATATCTACCGGAAACGGTCGATGTGGCAGAAAGGTCAGAAAGTTATCTCTTACTCTTAGACATAAAGCTAGAACTAGGTAGGTACTTTAGGGTTTAGAGTTTAAGCAGGTCTATTTTGGGCACGAAACGCAAGCGGCCGAGGCAGGTTTATTTCGGGCACGGACCACTTGTCATAAATTAATCATATTCATATCCTTAGAACTTTTAGTTTTGTAAGTGATTATTCGGACCCCCCCCCCCTCCCCCCTTTCCTCTTGGAGCCTCGTCTTTGATTTTCAAGATAGCGGACGCAGGCTCGTCCACTGAAAGTTGGCGATACATTCAGTTCATTTCAAGAGTTAGGGTTAGGAATACATTCAGTTCATTTCAAGAGTTAGGGTTAGGGGGGATCTGAATAATGACCAGATTATTGGCACCCCCGGGGTCCGAATAACGACGGCAGCCTTTGCCTTTATTAGTTTTTTTTTAGTTTAGGCCTAGGGTTCAGGAATAAGGAATAACTTTTGCGAGATCGACATTCCTATTCTTTATTAAGGTAGTATTCTCCAGGATTACCTCCTGTATCTTTCTCCCTATGTAACATGAAGAAATACACAAATTCACACTTTTAAAAATAACATAAACAAAGAGGCGTTTGGCAACAGCTGAAAATGAAAACAAAGAAGCATGAAGACTGGAAGAGGCGAAAAGAACACTAAGCTCAGGGGATCCAAAATGATGCAATTAATATCAACAAACTTTTCAATGACGTCAAAATATCCAAAGTATCTTGAAAAAATGCGAGTCTTTGGGCTGGCACATTTAAATTGTCGATAAATGTAAAATATTTGAGAGAAACTCTACTACTCATGAAACCGGGTCAAAAAGGCCGCCATGATAGCATTCATTTCCAAACAAAAAGTTATGTCAATAGCGAGTTTCGTATCTACGAATAGACGTCTATATAGTTTTGACATTTAAAAAATAGTAAAATTTATTTCACATTTCATTCAATTACTTACCATAAAATCAAAGAGTTCAAAATTTCCAAATTTAAAAAAAAGTCAGAATTCTTTATTTCATTCATGAAAGTTATCAGCGATGTCAATTCCAGTCCATGCAGTTCGTTTCTTGATGGTTGTTGACAAACACAATATAAAAGTAAAATAAGTGCTGCTGGAAGTAAAATAAATGAACAAGGGGGGAAAGGTAATGTATGAACTTCCAAAAGGGACAAAGCACTGGGACGTAGAACGTTTCGGGCCACAACGCCCTTCTTTCGGCTAACAGACAAAAAACACAGAACACATAACACGAAAATATGTATAGGAATATCCAACAATTCGTTAAGACCATGATAATATTGTTGTTTTTTTTTGTGATTTTGCTATTGTAAAGCGCTATAGAAATGCCATTTATTATTATTATTATTAAGTGACATGTATGACATTTTACAAGGATAGTTCATTCTGATATAATGTATTACATAAATAAAGTAAAACGTTCACTTTCAAGCTATCAAGATATCAAATTTTTTTTCTTTTTCAGAAAATAAGAAATGGATGCTGGAGATATTTCTTTGATCTTGGAAACGGATCAGGAAGAAGAGACAACAGTTGAAGTTGAAAGACATAGGAAACCTTCAATTACACCAGCCACAGAGGAAGTACTGAATAGAATAAGACAACAGATCGGTAAATTCGCAAACAGACCCATGAAACCTATACCGCCTATCTATGTGAACCCTATACCACCTATCCGTGTTTGGTCAAGCAATCAAGGAGACCGGAGTGCTGGTGGACAAAGTTGTCGTGGGACCATTCTCTCCACTACGGCAGTTTCTGAAGCAGATAAAGCAGTCAAAAAGCCAGAAGCTACCTCAATATCTGCATTGTTGAAACATGTTTGTTCTCTTCATATTTTCTTCATTTTAGTTGCGTTTTTTAGAACAGTTTTCATTGATAATTTCATCCATTTTGTTACAGTATTCTTTCTTTCTTATCCAGTTCCCTGTTAACATTACAGTGTAGGGCCCGCTCTGTGACGCAGATTTACTCTAGATCAATATATTAGGTCAAGCAGGTGATCAGCCCAGTGTGACTTTTTTGTGGTTGGAATTAATTTTGCCCGGACAACGGCCTTTCGGCCTACTCTTCTCGATTTCCAACTGCCAAGGGTTCTTTTTAAATGACACTGTTTGTGATTGGCCCTGTGTAACTGGCAGCGTTCAGAATACCGTACATTTGTACTTCTATTAGTTCAATAATCTTAATGATCATTTTCATATGCTGGAGTGTAACCTTACACCGAAAGGTACTAAAAAAGGTTATTGATATAGAAAGAAAGAATATGCTGGAGTGTAATTAGTCAATGAGTGTATCTTCATCTTTATGAAATTAAAGGGGAGCAGGCATGAGTAATGATGATGAATAGTATTATTAAGCAAGGATGGAAAATGTGAAAGTACCAGAAAAATATGGCGCGTTCAAATTTTCCATCCTTGCTTGATACTGTACTCTCAATTTTTTCAGAATTCCTTATCATAAACAGTTTGTTTCTGTGTTGGAAAAGGACATATATTAAACTGGTATATAACGTTGCTCTTTTCATTCTTTTTGTCGACAGCATGTTATCAAGCAATTGGAGACTGAGGCCAAAATGAGAGATGTTGAAAGTGAAATACAAAAACTTTTGAATCTCAACCAGAGGGGAGCCTTGCATCAACAGGCCAGACAACATCTACACCATAATAAGTATGACCACTTGGGTATATTTTTTGTAGGATTATTGTGTTTTTAGGTTGTGTGTTTCAGTTTATAATGTGATGTTTAGGTCTGGAAAATGTAGATGTATTATTATTTTTTATCGCCCCTTTTGTTTTACAAGACAGAGTAAAGCAACAGAATCAGTCGCTTCTTTGGGTGTGAATGACACTAGCAGGGAGCTTACCCGTTTGAAGAATCAAATTGAAAAGTTATCTTCCGTGATCAACACTAACAAACAAGGCCCAACAAATGAGGTAAATGAATAGAGATATATCCATAAATTTTATTTTTCTGTTTATGCAAACATTGCTTGACTGGGACAAAATGATATATCATCTTTCAGGTCATTGCCACAATATTGTGGCTCTCCCAAATTCCCATTGCATGCCGCCACAGCAAATTTGTGACTTGAATTCACCTATTATATGACATTGAACATTACTCCAGACACTCCATAACCCTGTTTGATATTTTACTGGTAAATGAGTGCCGTATAATGGCGGCACTTATCATTTGTTGAAGTTCATATCAAGAAAGGTGCCTTTTCTCAATATTTTGGGACTCAATCGAAGGCAGGCACATTTAATTTTGCAGGGGCATCATGTTTAACAAGAATTATGACCAACTAATGGAGTCTTTCTCGCTATGTCAGCGTATTTTACATCTATAACGGTGTTTATTAATCTCAGGTATTATTCTCCAGTAACCCATTGATTAGAATTTTTGCCTTTAATTATTTTTTGAAAGTTTTTCTTATATATACATATTTGACTGCAGAATTAAATAGATCAATAGAATTTACATTCCTCTTTGAATAATCTGTGAAAGAAATGTAATTTTGATCAATTTCAACCTGAAAAACATTCTCAGGAAGTCTGAATGATGCGCTTTATGTATAATGTATTTTGTAATTTGGGCCGAAGGCCTCCTATACTGAAATCTGAATAAACTATGCCCAACCAACCTGAAAAACATGCATGACATTCACACAGTAAAGGTGTACAAACAACATCTTTGGCATTTATTTTTTGTAAGATTTTTAATATTATTTTACAAAACATTTATTATTGAGCAAACAAAAGTTTCCAAAGCTGGGGATGCTGACCTGCCAAGTCCTATGTTTTAAAGGGACTGTCCTGTTTTATAGTCGTTTTAAAACTCATCAAATGGCCTGTTCTCACTGTTTTTATTGCATAATCCTGTTTTTTCTCAATATTGTTTCCTCTTTCTCTATATTAGTTTACTGTCTCTCTGTACTCTTGTCCTGTTTTTACTTTGGTTGGGGTTGGCAGACCTGGTTAGTCTCCAGTCCCGTTAGCTTTAAGACTTGTAAGGACATACTTTTTTGGATAGGATTGTAGTACATAGCATATTACTTTTCTAACTTATCTAGATATATTTTAGGTTTTCGATTTGAATGCTTTCTTGCAAAATTCTAAAGAATACAATATTTCGTTTTTACCTTAACTGAACCAAAAACAAGCCAAAGCAAAATTTGTCAGCACCATGTGTAGTTTCGTATTTGTTGGTTATTGATTGTTTTGGGGTTTTTGTCAACAGAAAACAGATTTCTCTAAAATCAGACAAGCTCATTATGGACAGTCGCAAAAAGGTATGAAGTTAGAATGCAATGCTTTTTTGTTAATTAAGTTCCTCCTTAGGTTTCTAGAGAACGATGATCCTTTGTGATACTGTAAGATTTTTAATTCAATTTTTGATATTATCATATATCCTTTTTTGCTATAATAAAATAATGATCTCTATATCTCTGCACTTCTTTTAACCTTAATATTTGGAGTATTTTTTAAGGTAAAAACTTGTTATAATCTAATCTTTTCTGATTTATTACCTACTCATACATTTAGATCTCCTACTTCTATTGTTTTCTGATTTATTATCTACTCATACATTTAGATCTCCTACTTCTTATTGTTTTCTGATTTATTATCTACTCATACATTTAGATCTCCTACTCCTATTGTTTTCTGATTTATTACCTACTAATACATTTAGATCTCCTACTTCTATTGTTTTCTGATTTATTATCTACTC
>JARBEQ010243227.1:3562-18961 GCA_030265355.1 Tritonia tetraquetra | reverse complement strand
ATTTACACCGCCCCCCCCCCCCCCCCCCCCTCTTTCTACTATCATAGGAACAGGAAGCGAGGTTGTGGGTTTTAATCTCACTCCAGTCACCTCGTTATTTCCATAGGGCAAGATATTTCCCCAGTTGCTCCAATCAACCCACATGCAGAAATAGGTATCAATTTGCTACCAAGAATTGGAAAAGTAATTTACCGTAGACCAGCGTTCTGATGAGAAAGTAAAATCTTGTCTGCTTCATACTAGGTGAGATGGCCCCAATGTCAGACACTTCTCAAAGCCATGCAGGAAGATGACTTCTTATACTCAAAATAGCAACAATGCCTTGGTGGCTGGGCCTTATGCTATGGATAATGAATTAGCCTCAGCGTGTTACACCATGCAGGCTCATGGACTCAATGCAATGGATCTTTTATTCAACCCGACACTGGCAGGTATAACAGGAATTAATAAAAAAAAAAAGAAAAAAAAGAAAAAAAAAGAAAGAAGATCTTTATTGCCTTACGCCACAAACTGAGTGGCATCAAATCTCCCTCACATTCTCATCACTCTCTCAGTGAAGATACAGAAAGTCTATATAACTCATGAGAAAGGACCACGGATGCACTCTGTGCACATTCAAGGAATTTATAGACTTTCTGGTCTTCCCTGAGAGAGCAACGAGAATGTGAGGGTGATGCAATGCCATTCTGTTTGAACCTTACAAACCCAGACAAATACTCTCTATCTCGGCTCACCTGACAGGCTTGCAGGATCTGGTGTGCATAGGGTTGGATGTTGGTGAGGTTTTCTCTGGTAATATCCTTTAGGGCAATGGTTGCTGCTGTTCCAACAGCTGGATTGCTGATGCCTTGGAGAACCAGTGGCAAGACATAGCTAAGGGTTTCTGGATGCCATTGCATCCACTCGGCAAAGGAAGCTATTAAAAAAAGAAGCCATTTTTGTTGCTATTGATGCAGTTCATGCAAATTTAGAAAGAACAAAAACAACTATACTCTAAAGTCGTAGAAAGCATGAGCAATGTCTTAAATTCATTTAGGGGTGTCCGCAGCCGTTGGTTATGTCACTTGCCTCTGAATACAGAGGTCTGGGGTTCAGATCCTGCTTGTAAAAGATTTTTTTCTCTGGATTTTCAATGTTTCCAAGCCTCTGCTAAGGAGATTCATGTGGAAATCTCCAAATCTGTTCCACCTTTGATAAAATCTTCCTGTGTTGAATAGAGCATAAAACTTTCTTTTTAAAGCATGAGTAATGTTTTGGGTCACAGTGGGTTGATCACCTGCTTGGCTTAATACCTTGATCCAGAGAAATCCAGCTTCATTGTGCTGGCCCTACACTGTAATGGTAAAAGGGAACTGGATAAGGAGTAATGTTTTGCATCTATTTCGATTATGATATGACTATAGGAAGATTAAATATATATATATATATATATAGTTTCAACCAAATAACATTACCAATCATGTTCAAAGCCGTGGAAATGAGGAAGGTATTGATGAATGGAATTTCTCTGAGATAGCTGAACAGTTTGGGAACATGAAGCTTTTCACTAGATGGCACACTCTCTGAGATGGAAGAGAAGACAAACAAAACTGCCTCAAGGCCCTAAACGGGGGGAGATTCAATTGCGGGGCAGGAAGAGAGATGGGGAAAGAAAAGAAATAATACATTATAAACATGAAAAGAGGAAAAAAGTCATACATTAAATATTTTGAAGCGGATTACACTTGATTTAAAATCACAAGGTCTTTGGTCCAAATGTTTCAGCATCCTTTTATCTCACCTTAGACTCAATATATGTATCCCTCATCCCTTAAAACACCCAAAAGACAAAAAACAAATCAAAAACAGAAAAAGAAAAGAACATTACAATTTCCCTTAAGTTTAAATGTGGTGTCTCAATATTGGCTGCAGGCATGACATTTTTAAGAACAATAGGCAAAACAAAAAAAGAGACAAAATAAGTTCTGTTTTTGGGCTCTTTCAACACATTTCAGTCCATGAGCTGCACGAGATGGATCATAAAAGTAAATATGTCGCTTTGCCTTTAGACGACAGCATTCATTAAGTGTCAGGCGACAACTTTCACACATCATTTCTCTACCCTTTTTCTTACCTGCCATTCACGGTTGTCTTGTTTACATTTCTCAACTTGCGTAAGGAGACATTCGACTAGATTTGACAATAGATCCACACCCAAGATACCATAAGTATACATCTGTTTATGAGAATGACCAAAACATTTTTATTTCACATATTCAATTAAAAAATAACAGACCAAACCATGTTCATATAAAGAGAGATAATCTTAAAGAGCAATACAAAACTGAAAAGACAATCAACCATCCAAATCAAAATAAATTTTGACCAAGTATAAACATATCAATCTATGAAATATCAAACCTTCAGGTTCACAATATGCTACCTACATAGGGATAACATTAATATCTATTAATTCTTTGTCCCTTGAATGAAGAGCCATCCCTGCATTAGAAAATTGCTCATCTGAAGTACATGCTATTCGTTTCTTTAGTTCCGATCCGTATTTTTTACTAAATACCATTTTCATATTACTACAACTAGTAAACATCTGCCAGTAGTCATGTTGTAAAAAGAAAGAAGAACATTCATTCAAGTTTTATGTGTTTTTAATCAATTTTTATCCTTTTTTTTTGGTGAACGTGTCATTGCTTTCGATTTTTCCTATTAATCCAATATGGCATCTTCATCATCTAAGTGAATGGTGTTCCAAAACATTTTTTCTGCTCAACAAGCAATGGTTTCGTTTCAAAATCTAAATGACTCTGACGATGTACTTGATAGTGACAGTGACATAAATAGGTGCTAGGTTTGCTAATTTGTCAGTTATTGGATACATGGAATCATGATTTTTGCTTTTTGGCATTTTTTACTGTGCTGACTAATGTGACTGTGACTACTGGAGGATGTTTACTAGTTGTGGTAACATAAGAATTGGTATTTAGTGAAAATACGGACCGGAACTAACGAAACAAACTGTGCGTATTTCAGACATTGGGCTATTTTCCAATGTGTGGGTGACTTGTCGTTCAGGGGACAAAGAATTAAATTCTGATAGCAGGTGTCTCCACCACTATGCATGACCAAACACGTAGCTAGACATGCTTTGGATCCAAGGATTTCAGACAGATGATCAGGCCTCTGTGTTCGTCATCCTTTGATATCTTGTTAGAAGAGAAGCACTTCGACACGGTCATACCGGGCTGGGAAATAGTGAGACGATAGTTTACGCTAACGAATGGGAAAGAGAAAGAGACCCTACCAGAAGCACCCTCCAACGACCCACTCATCATCCATTAATGGCGCCATGAGCAAAACAGTAATAATCATAAAGCAAATCATTGTCACCATTGTAGTCATCCCTCAGTCATAGCAAGAAATGGGAGTAATGGGAGTATTGCCGCCCTGGGCCTTACAATGACTCTGATTCATCTAATAATAGACTCGTATAGCAGATTGCTTTTGACGGATACATTTTATGCTCTCCCAAAAATGGAGCAATGTTTTACAAATACACACCAGAGTATCTCCTATGTCTTGTCTGTAACATCTGAACTGTTCTTTATCCTCTGTCATTGAAAAATCAAACAAGTTAGATATATTTTTTAGACTTTCTGATACTTTGAAGAAAATCTGGAAAATGTAAATTCGTGAATGAAGGCTATGTTACCTGTAAATCACACATGTAACCCCTGAGGAAAAATATATTATTTCCTACTTTCTTATCCAGTTCCCTTTTACCATTACAGTGTAGGGCCACCACTATGAAGCTGGATTTCTCTGGATCAAGATATTAAGCCAAGCAGGTGATCAACCCACTGTGACCTTTGTGGTAGGAATTAATTTTGCCCGGACACCGGCCTTGCGGCCTACTCTTATCGATTTTCAACAGCCACAGGTTCTTTAACGTGTGCAACTTGCACAGAGGACCTCCAAGTTTATCGTCCATCTCGGATAGGACTAGGTTCTTTGATCCCACCTACCTGAATAGGATCAGGGGTGTGGCATATAGGTTTTCACCGAGTTTCAAGGAGAAAAATACCCGAGAGTATCGCTGCCAGGAATCGAACCCGGTATCTTTCGCTTCAGAGGCGAGAACAGTACCTCTGCGCCACTGGACACCCTAGGAAAAATATCAAAATATATAAAAGCAATCATGGCATCATAGGCAGCATGTATTCTGTTAAAGAAAGCGTCAGCAAAGATAATGGTAACTAACAAATTATTTACAATATTCCGTTTATCCCCTGTAGGTCTTTATAATAATGTTAATTAAGTATACTTCTATAGACTTTTCTCCCTGGTGTGCGCGCACACAGGTGCACAGCTTAGAGGAAACAGTGGCCACCACCATTCTTATTTGTCTGTGCTAACCAATTCAGCATATCATCCGTTTCGCTATCAGCGCCGTAAACATCATTTTGTGTCATGAAACTTGACAAACTCCTTTTCCCTGGCCCATACATGACCTTGCGTGTCAATAAGCCAGGTTCTAAAGTATCTACTTACCCAGGCCTGCCAACCCAACTAAAGTAAAAACAGGACAAGACAACAATAAACAAGTACATTAATATAGAAAGAGAGAAAAAAGGTATAGAAGAACAGGAATCTAATATAATTTGTTATGCCTCACAACTTTATTACACAACGCATGTCTATGAAACTTTGCATGATAGTGCCTTTTGCATATTAAGTTTTGGAAAATTTGAAATTCTATTTCCCATTGAATAAAACGCAGACATTTTTAATTCACTGCTGTTTTTGTTTATTTTTGTGAATAGCAATATGAGTAAAGCCACGTCCTTTTACAACTTTGTTTTTTCTTGATGTCTCCATTCATGGATAGCATAAAATGACGCAATTGGTGAAATATTCATGTGTCAAGACTACTCATGCCGTGGTAGTGGTACAGTTGTGTGTACTGTTTTAGAAGTCCAAAAATAACAACAAAACTAATCAGTTAAAGTAAAAACATGTGTGGATGTGTCCTTTCTCTGTCTTAAGGTTTTGTATAAATATTTTCAATATCAGTTGGCCTAAAGAGACTGCGGGTACATCATCATAGTCCTCATATTCCAAGGAACAACGGGTGCAGGAATGGAAACAGAGACAGCTAAACTTAGAGGGAAAATGCTTTCATCTGTAATTTTTTAATACACTTTTCACCGCAAAATATTTAACAAAAACAGTGAGAACAGGCCATTTGACGTGATCAAAAATGAATAAAAATAAGACAATCCCTTTAAACACAGGACTTGGCAGATCTGTGTATCTATTTACCTAGTGACCAAGTATGGTAGTCGGAATCCGTTGTGTGTTGGACTTTAGCCAAAAGGACATTAATGAGTGAGAAGAACACAGGCTTGAATACTTCCATCAGTGGACTGACATCTTCCTCAGAGATCATACCTAACTCATCCTGTCAAAGAAAATAAGAAAAATTCACATATAATATTGATACCATGAAAGTGTACAAACAACTTTTACCTTTGTATTATACATTTATCACCTACTGTGGCCAAATCTGCTCAGATTTTTTATAGCCGAGGGGTTTACCATCAAGGCAACCGTAAATATTGTTATGGCCAAAACTTAGGCAACGCCTAAAAATGTGACACTCGTGCCATTCAAGGTATGGGCACAGTAGGCTCACCACCTGCTTGCCTTATCTACCTGATCCACAGTTTTTCCAGCCCTGTGATCAGCAATGCTGGACATTGAACTGGGCACAGCACTGCTCAGTGGTAACATGCGCTACGGATACAAAACAAAATTATAATTTTATCACAACAACCTCCTACTTCTTAAAAATCTCTTGATATTTAGCTGTAAGCCATTTTCCAACACAGAAAGGTTATTAAAACAAAGGAAAATTCCATGTGAATCTCCGGGACAGAGCCTTGAAAATCATACATAAGTAGGATTTGAACCATGGACCTCTACATCCAGAGGTGAATGACTTAACACTCGGCCAGGGATACCTTTTTTCTTTTTTTGAGAATGTTATGAAACATTTCTACACAGTTCCCTATTAAATCATAACACAATGCAAACTGAGACAAACAACATAATTTCATGTCATTTTCAAGCACATTGAGAAAGGTTTTCATAAGTAAAGAAATATGACTTGTTCCACACCAATGTAGAAAGCAGATCAATCTTTATCACCCAATCAATGTTGGTCTTTCTTAGCATATGATGCCAAAATCATCTCGTATTCTAAGAGAGAGCAGCCTTGATTAAATGATAAAAATATACCTGCTTTTTATCAGAGTATAGAAAGACCCGATAGAATGCTCATAGTGAATCAGTTAATACTAGACATTAGTTCCTGTCTAACTAAATGTCCATAATTCATCCTCTAAAACATTACATCATCACAACAAAACTTTCACAATAAAAAGAGATTTACAAAAGAAAGAGAGGAAACTCATCACAAGTCTTTTTTCCAAAACAGACAAGACTACCTATGTTCCACCTTCTCCTTACTAATTTCTCTTTGCAATTTTCTCCAAAAAAAACCCCAAACAATTGAGCCATACCTGCAGCAAATACCAAAAAGTAAATGTTTGATCACTGCAACTTTCATCCACTGGAAAATGCCCTGGCAATGCTGAACAAGCCTACAAAGGAGGAAAAAATGAATAGCAATTATTAGCTTGAATAAAGTTAAAACGCCAAAACACAAAATAATCGAACAAACATAAAAAACAAACAAAAACGAAACAACCCAATCTATTATAATTTATTTTTTTTACTCGCCCCAGCCTATAAAAACTTTAGCCTGGAGGTTTTATTAGAAAACGCATGTCTATGAAATTTTGCATGATGATAGGGCATAATAGTCTCACAATTTGCTTTTGCAGATTGTGCTTTTAGTGAATTCAATTATTAATCAATATAAACGAAATGTAATTATTCAATTTCCCAGCATGCATTGAAGCAAAAACACAGACATCTTAAAATTCACCTTTGTTTTTGTTTACGTGTGTAGTCACGTTCCAGAACAATGTCCATACTCAAGTCACTTTCGACCCTATTTCTGTACTCACCCCACGTTGGTATTGTCCAATCATAAACAAGGCAGTCAGTGTGTCAGTCTGTTATAATTTGTCTACACGTTAACACATACCGTCTCTATCACAGCTAGAATGGTGACAATCAAACTCAGAAAGAAAAAGTTTTCATCTCTAATTTCTATTACAACGTTTACCGCAAATTTATGGGATCTCATCTAGTAAACTTAGAAAGAAAAAAAACCCCAACAAAGTACAAAGCGTATCTGAAAAAAATGGATGTCCTTAAGCCCTTTAGGCTCATAGGGGCCGGAGCTTAACCCAGTTTCTGTAGTGTGATGAGAAAAATGAATTCCCAAAAAGAAAACAATGAAACAAATCAACATTGAATAGAAACAATTGCCTTCTCTTTTACAAAAACATGAAATAAATCCTTTACCAAAATCATCTGAAGTAGAGACATGGTGTTTTGTTTGACTTCCTCCGGTCCCAGGACTGATTCCACAATCAACTTGGTATGGTTTTCAGACAGGGCCACCACCACTCGGCATATACCCTCACACACTTCCTACACACACACACAAAAGGAAAATAGTAATTTATAATCAGTCAAGATTTAAACTGTACGTGATACACACACAATCATCATTCACAAGTCAAAACTGAAAGAGAAATTGTAAAAAACAAACAAAAAACTAACGTCATTTCTTTTCCAACTGATCCGTAATGTAATGCCCTAGATATTTTTTAACACGATTGACAATAAAGATGATATCACAATGAAGTGTACAAATTACAAACTCAAAAGAAATGAGAAAGGAGAAGGATGAGTAGAATTCAGATCAGGGCATCGAGACAAAAGGAATTTTGCCTTTTATCCAAACTTTGTGTGACACTGTTTCTTAGAAATCAAATGTGCCCACTCTTTGTGCCACTGGCCTTAGCCTTTGAATGAAAAAAAAAATTACAATCCTAGGGAAACAACTCTTAATTGTCCTCGCTTATCATACAGTGAAAAACACTCAGTTCTTTATCTTATGTATTTATCCTCGTTGGCGTTACCTTTTCTTCATCCATTAAAGCCTTGGAAAACATTTCTTGGAGGCCCAGCACCTGAGACAGGATTCGTTGTATAGTTACGGGATATCTGCAACAACGTAATGAAATAAATTGTCTTTAACTAACTTCACGGTTCTGTGAGGATATTGACATAAAATCTATAAGCTTATAAATAGCACAAAGCTGAAATATGTCCTTAAGAGCTTTTAAGGTCAAAGAGCATTAATGACAATCTACTCCAATATCTTTAGGGAAAAACAATGAGTGAAAATGAAAAAAACTTCCAATGGACGAAGGACTTTGACGAAGAACGTTTCAGGTCAATACCCTTCCTCAGCTAACCAATAACACAAGACAACAAACATATAAAACTGGTGCATAACTTCCAGCAGCCGCCATTTCATTTCTGATATCTTTAGCGATGATATTGGCCATTGCAAGTTTTGGGCATGGGTGAAAGTTCAGCAGTGATAAAACCCCCTGCAAGTTATGGATAACTAAACCCCCCAAAAATGGCAACACCCTACGATTCCCTCTTGATGTCTATTGGTTCCTGTAAACACCAGCTGGGTGAAGTTCCTTACCCATGAACTCATCGAAGCACATTACTAACCACCCATCTTACCAGGTTGCTCAAAAAATAAACTTTTACATGGTCAATAACTTTTTAAAAAAATTCATGCTCTCAAATTAATCTACAGATTTCTAACATATAAAATGCTGTTATCCTGTACATAAAACATAGGAAAGATACCTACTTGTAAGCTTCGGGGTGGGCAAAAACGCTCACTAAAGTATCACAGGCAATGTCAAACAATTGTGGATTGTGTAAAGAGAGGAACACCTGGTGAGACAAAAAATATGTTTCATATACATTCTTTAAGAGAGGCAAATTTTACAATTTTTTTTGTAGCATTTACGTCATGGACTCTGAAGCTGAAATAATGACTGGAATTGATCATGTACAAATTTTCTAAATAAATAAAAAATCTGTCTCCCTGCGAAACAATATCTGCTTTTTTATGGTATCTTATTCTATACATTTTTTTTCTGTCTCAAAGTTTTTACATAAAAGACCAACAACAAACAAGTGGTAAAAAAAACATCCTGTTCTGAAAACCTGACACCAAAAGGTATAACGAGATTATAAAAATAAATAAAGAAAGAAAGGCTATGGATAATTTTAAGCAATCAATTAGTTTTGCCTTTTCAATGATCCAAACTTTGTGAATAAAAATGACACAATTCATCATTGAATTACTACTCTTAAAAAAACGAACTCAACAACACCCTGGTGACATTACCTGACGAATAATGGGTTCTGCTCGGTCCATAGCCAAGCCAAAGTCCACCCATCTAGAGAAAGCCTTGAGGGACAACTGATAAACCTCCAGAGGGGAATCCTCTGTTAACAGAGACTGGAGTAATGGTATCACTGAAAGGGAGAGAAAAGCCTGAACTCACTCACAGACTCGGTTGCATGATGCTTCACAGATATTACTAAGATAGGTAGCTACGAACATACAGTTAATATTCATTATGCAATCAAAACTCTTCTACCTGTAAATTGGTCAGGTACAGAATATCTAAGACTTATACCATCATTCTAATTGTATGTCATTGTTGCTTATTGTATGTTTATGAGGTCAGCTGCAATCCTATGCTTTGGTCATGACATGGGTAACTGTTCATTCAAAGTCACTGTGTCTCAACTATGCCCCCCTCCCCCCAAACCAACAATCATGATGAGACCGACTTTTAAATTTAGTGCCCAGTATGCCCGGTATTACAAATTCAAAGCGGCAAACAACTTATCTGCATCACGTTTTATTATATGAAGTTGATTTCTTTAGTGAGAGACAAGCAACTCCAGACTGCCCAAAAGTCGAAATCGTCCTTTGCCGTATTGAATTTTGGGGAGAACCATTTTCACTCTATTCTATAACATATGACTAAATTTTGGGGTGAGTTACAACTGTATGTCACTCTTCCAATCGCATGCACTGCATTATAGCTTATGTACACCAATACATACGTGTCACCTTAGAACACAATGGCATGAGTTGTGATGATTGTTCTGAATAAACGATAACAAGGAGCTATTGTTGCCAACAAAGACATTTCTCCACCGTGGCACTTTTACAATGGCATTCACCTTATTTTTGTTTTTTGAATTTCAGAAGGTGTTGTTGCTCCACTGAGAGTCCCCACAATATGTCCTACTGTTTGTTATGAGAATTTAAAACTCTCCTATGATTTTTCATCCTCTCCAATGCCAATAGAGTTGCAAAGTTGCAATCGACACAAAAAAACGTATGTGTCAAGAGGGCACAAATTCCTACAATGGCAGATGAAGTGACATGAAATTGACGGGCAAAGTAAAAGCCAATTAGGTCTTAATTGCATTGAGAATACATTCACCTGCAAAACAACTTTTTTATTTAACACATATATACCAAAAAAGATAAGATACAATTAACTGCAATTCAGTATTATGATTTTCAGACAATGAATGTGTATAGAAACTCAAAATAAAGAAAGAAACAATGACTAAGAAATGTTCTAAAAATAATAATAATAGTAATAGCCGCTATACCCCTCTTTGTATAAAGCATTATCATAACTTAAACATGTCATGCACAACATACCATCCCCTCAAAGCTGTAGTCATATGTACTAGTACTATATATATACTGGTTGTGAGCCAAACCACACTTCACCAAAAAATATTAACAGAGGATAAATAGATGGAGCTAATGTATTAGTAACTAGCTAAAGAAAAGCAATTAACAGCTTCCGTTTACTAGTTCAGACAATGAGGAAAACACTTTCTCAGACGCTCATGGCATAAAATGATCAACATTTCCATTGGTATTCCAAGTATGGCTTCAAAGTTTGGAATCATTTTGTACAATAATTTGTCTGGAACATACCATAAATGAAACTGATCTTACAAAAAACACAAGGATGCACTTTTGACTTCAGTTGCCTCGTCAACTTCACCAAAAGACTATTATTTTTAAAAACAGCATGACAATAGTCAAGTCTATACATCAATTAACTCCAATTCCAACACAAGCTTTCAAACATGAGAAAAAGGAAAACAGGGGATCACAATCACACTAAGAACAAAAGATTGAAGGGACAGTCAACAAAAAAAAAAGAAAAGAAAAAGAAAGAAAAAGAGAACAAAACAGAAGGAAGAATAAAAGAAATAATTCAGTACCTAGCCATTTAGTATAAATGTTGTTATCCAAACCGCATGATACCCCTAAGGAGTGCTGCGGCCAGCTCCATGTTCAACATTGCTGAATATAGTGCTGGAAGAACTCTGGATCAGGTAGATAAGGCAAGCAGGTGCTCAGCCCACTCCGCCCCTTTTAGTATAAATATGGCTTATAAATGATACATTTAATTTCGATGATAAAACTAGGAAGTTGTAAGGAAAAAATGTGCAATATAAAAACAAAACAAAACAAACAAAAACAACAGCCCTGTGAACAAGTTCAATGACAGGCTCCACGTGAATATAGTATAAACCCTGTGGTCACAGTGCTGCCGTGCTGTTTCATGATGGAACTTCATGACAGCAGCAGCCAAAGAAGTAGAGATAAGGTGAGAAGACTTTATGGTGGCCACTCAGATGCAAGTATGACACATGTATGACGCAAAATTGGGTCTCATAATGCCACGCATTTCGACTTGTCATGCCTCCCAACTTTCGGCCAATTTCTAACATACTTTCATGAATGTGTCATGCTTGCATGTAAGCGAGTGGTCACCATTAGGGAACAAGATTGAGGTTCACAGAGTTTCATAATGAAAAAAAAAAAATGAAAAACAAAAAACAAACAAACCCATAAATAACCACCAAACAACTCTCTCTTCAAATAAAAAACCACTTAAAATAACCACTCGATACATCTTGTAGATTTCAAGTTTTCTTTCATTATCCATCCCAACCTCCTAGTGCAACTGGATGACATAAAAGAGATATAAAAAATCATAAACAAATAAGATAACCAACTGAGCATTTTTCATTATACAATGAGCGAGGACAAAATAAGAGTTGTCCCCTTGGATTGATGTAGTTTTTTCACTAAAAGATGCTTGAGTTCTACTCACAACAGTTTCGGAACTTTCTGACTTCAACAGAAGTCAATAGCAAAGTATTTTGAATCAAACACGAGCAAACAAAGGAAACATCACTCTCTTGCTAACCTCAGTAAAAATGCTTGAGTCGTTTATCTTATTATTGACAATCGTTGGAGATATCATACAGAGAAGGAGAAGAAATTACAGACATTTTGGTAAACGGAAGACAAAAAGTTATCCCAACAAGTCTGAGAGAAAGTTATTTATATAAAGAGAGAGAAAGAGCTGAAACAGCTGTGGAAAAAAAAAGAAAAAAAAAGAAAAAAAGAAATGGTTGAAGCTGACGAGACTTTACCGTGATCCAGTTCTTTGGCCAACTCGTGCCTCAGCACTCCCCTCCTATGCTGGGCAAGATTTGTGCTGAAAAACTAGACAGGGATGGATGGGAAACGGGGGAGGGGGGAGGAAAAGACGGGAAGGAAAAAGAAAAAGGACATGACAACAAAAGACAGCTATCAGGGAATTAATATATACATTTATATCTCTGCTACATAGGCTAATGGAAGACTTATTGCTCTGGTTTTGAAAATATCTAAAACACAGGTAAAAATAAAGAAAGTCTAAGGTTTGGTGACATTAATACAGAGTATAAATAAACAAATTAATTGTAGAAATAATCTGTTCACGGTGGGAAAAACTAGCTTAAAATGATGCACACACACATAAAAGAGTAAATGATAAGTCTTTACTTTGTTTGACACACACATTAATACACTTTTATAATCAGCAAAAAATAAAAAAAACAAAATCAAAATGGAATATTTTAGGAAACAAAATAATATATCTAAATATGCTCATTTCTACGAAAAATTTGCATGCAAATAAGATGTCGGCATAGAGACATTACAATGAAAATACTGACTGCTAGAAATATACAATATGATATAAAAAAGAAAGAAGATCTATTATACCGATAGCAAGAAAACAAGACTTATCTACTCTTGTTTAAAAATCAATGTTACAGTTTACACGGAACGGCATTGCACACTGTCTCCAACCTCAATACACATGAGCCTGTGAAAATATTTTAGTATCGCAACAAACAAACATTCTACACCTTTGAGAAATTTCTACAAACAAAAACCAACATTTTAAAAACTAGCGATGGAAACAATAAACCAGATGCACTAATTACTTCCAGGTGTAGCTTTCTCCCTTTCCCATCAAATAATTTTTTTAAACAAAACCTTTAAACGACAGCTGAAATTATAATTTTCAATCCATGGAGTATGCCAGACTGATTTATTGTTATAGCCTAATGTGCACAAAGCTGAGGGTGCAGAAACTATACAGAACTTCTAAATATAAGTTAGTAAAAAGGCAGTTCATACCTCTTCTGGTAGCACAGTTAGGACTTCTAATAAAATTTGGCATCTTTTTACAGTCTGAAAACAACAGTTGGTACATCGTTATGTTTTATATGTTAAACAAATAATTCAATCACCAATGTCTAAATTTGCAAAAAAAAAAAAGATAAAATGCTATGTAACAATGCATGCAGTAGTCCCAAGCCAGTTATCTAAAACAGGATCCATTGTAGTATGCTTTAGTATCTGCTGTCCATACTCAAACTATTATCACCTCTTGATCTTGATTATAATGCAAATTTTCCATCAGAAATGTATTATAACAGATCCCCTCCGTCTAGATATTACCAACAACTGCATCATAGAATCAATTCATCTTGTTTAAGTAGCCAACCACAATGTCATGTTATCGGGTACTAATGATTCAGTTGGACAATGGTAACAATTGAATTTGTGAATTGACTCATTGATCTCAATCTTATTTGCATCAACACCTGAAATACCAAAACAAAAGTTTGTTCATCAACAGTGATATCTACTTTAACAATATCCCACTAACCGGTAAAGCAGCAAATCCGTCTTGCTGGAATGTAGATATGAGATTCTGGATAGCATTTGGCCATTTGTCGGGTAGAAGCTGTAGTATCAATGCTGACAGCTGGATAGAGTAATTAATGTTTATATCATATCATAAAATGTCAGTATGTTGTAAGAAGAATGGTCCCAGAGAGTAAACAATGATTACAATAGGAGAATATCTTTTGATAAACAACAAACATTAAGTCACAACCAAACACTTTATACTTTTAGTCATGAAAATTTCATGCATTAATCCAGGGTTCCTGCCCACTTTTAAAGAAATTTTACAAACATTTTCCAAGACAACATATCATATAAAATGAGTGGGTTAATTGCAGGTTACCAAACAACCACGGAGGTCCAATACCAATGACTATGTTGCGGTTACGTGATTTTAACAAAGATTACAATCAGACGAGTTCTTTTACATTCCAAGATTTTGTATTGTGTTTCAAAATTCAAGACGTTTCCAGTTTTCCAAGATGAGTATGAACCCTGAATTACAATTTTAATAGTCAACAATTTTTTTCTTCTAAATCATAGAAATACAGTACTTACTACCGATATTTATGTTGTAGCAGATTATCACTCTCCATCAAGAATTTATATAAAACAGAAAATTTTGAAGCACCCTTAACACAGGATTTACTTGGCCTTAAATAACCAAAACACAATTGACATACATCATAACATATGTGTAACCTGGGAACACAAAGTAATAGGTTAAATAACTTACCCCAACACATAATCTTGTGAGAATAATTTTAGGACCAGATGCAAAACGAATAAGAGTTTCCAGGAGTTTGGATTTCAAAGACTCGTGTTGCTCTGGTGGAATTTCATGCCTGTCACAATGGGGGAAAAAAAGAAAATTATAAGTTTTAAGCCCCTTTAGACACATGGCAATCATTTAAGAGGCAAGATCTTCTTTCTATAGAGATAGCCAGTAGAATGCTGTCAGAGAATCAAATGGTCATTATAATAAAAAGAAATTAAAAATATAAATTAAGACAGTTCTCTTTTCAGGCTCAAAATGTTTTTTTCTTTAGGCAGATCATGACTTCCAATACAATGGAACACTATAATAATATCAATATTCATTGAACATTCCCCACAAAATCTGTTTTATGTCCTTTCATTATATATTCCTTTTGAGTTTGAATACCATCATATAATTGATCTGCATTTAATTTTTTTTTAAAAGGGGGGGGGGGGGGGGGGAATCCCGGGGTAAAAACTGTTGTGAC
>JARBEQ010243216.1:0-11800 GCA_030265355.1 Tritonia tetraquetra | reverse complement strand
CCTGTTTGGTATAGCCCTCAAAGTTATTAGACCACTCAAGCCTCTCCACCGCATCAAGGTCGGTCACAAAGGAGAGGCTACACACATACATGATAAACATATCAATACAATCAAATCCAGTAAGAACAGGATAAATGTGGCAACAACAAAGTTAATGTTGGAGCTAGGTCTCTTGTTTACTGAAAACGAAAAAGGAATTTCGGAGATTCAATTTTGCTGAATTTGTAACCGTTATCTAAATGATATAGTAATATTTTCTTTTCACATTGTCTGTTTGATCGAATCCAATTAATACCGCAAAGTAATAATGGGGCCAGCCCAATATTCAACCCTGAAAACAAGACATCCTGATGCAGGCATCCAGAGAACCAAGAATGTTGGAATAGATCTGGTTCAAAGCAGGTTATCAGTCATAAATACACTCAATATCAATATTATATAAAATAAAGCACACTTAATACCACAAACATTTTGAATAATTTGCCTTTATTTACCATGGAATGTTGTGAAGATCACATTTTCATTACAGCACTAAAATCAGACAGACAATAAAAAATAAACAAACTTTCTCTCTACTTAATCAAAATAGCAAAGCAGGGTCACTACAAGCATCAAGCTACAAGAGTAAGAGTGAGACAACATTTACGCCGGAACCCGATGGTCAGACTGGATCCAACAAGAATCTACTCAGACATAATAGGACACAGGTAATAAGGCATCAGGCTGCAGCATGGACGGGCAAACTGTTTTTTATGAACTGTCTAAACTATTTTGTCTGAGCCCATTCTTGTCAGATCACACCAACGAAAGAGCGTGCCTTTAGTTCTGTGGCGAACCCAATCTGACTCATTCCCAGCCACCCAGTCAGCCCCGTTTGCGTGGCATTGGCCATCGTTACGAAATGACCTTGGGGTTATGGAATATGTTACCTGGCGACTAGTGGCCGTTTACAATCATTACATGCATTTGTTGACTTCGTTTTAACCCCTTTTTCACACTCAACTTAATTACCAAAAACAAATTGACATTGAATAGCAGCATAGGAATAAATTGAAATGTATCATGATATATTTTGTTTTAATGTAGTCTTTTTGGTTAGAAAGTACAGTGAATTCTATTTATACTTGTATTTTCACCAAACTCAACATGCCTGCCACTTAAAATACATACTGCAAACAAACCCCACGACTAAACGTTATAAAATATATATAGAATTAAAGACAAACTTCTAACTCAACAGATGCCTAAATGGTCTTGTATTTCATTTTCCCACAATAAGCTTTTTGTGGAATATCATCTTTTCACATGACTTTTACAATACACTACACTACATACATTCCTTTCTCGTAATCCAAATTGAAAAGAAAAGTAATTGGTAATCATGTATTGCAGACGTTTTCTTTCTATTTTGTAGTTGATGTCCTTCAAATATGAGTGATTTTTTGCAACACAGCCTTCAAAATTCATTTAACTTTTCTTAATGTGAATCATTTTGTGTGTATAGAACACCAAAAGAAAATGATAATAATAAAAAAAGTAAACACAAGACCATGAAACGGTTTTTACAGTGAGAAAGCTCAGAGAATTTAAAATGCATTCATATCTGTTTAAACAACATCGACTGTGAATTAACTGAGATTTATTTATTTTTTCCTCTTATCGAAGTTACTTTTGAATTAGAAATAACAAAAATACTAATTACAGTAAATCAACTAAATCCACACACACAGATAAAAAAAGGAATGGACAAATATATCCAAGTTTATAAAAGTATGTTGAATGTTAGCAAGAGGAGTGATAGAGGATGGAATGAACAAATTATTATTACTCAATTTGCCAGGATGAAAGCATCCCATATAGTATTACGTGTGGGAATGACCTCATTGACCCTGAGGTCACCCGTCACGGTTCACATCTAAATGAAAGCCCAGGCCAAGAATTTGTGAGCGTGAGATGGAAGACGGTCTGGTCTGACCATGGGCTTCTAGCATAAGCGGTTTTACCCTAAGGAAAACATTGGCACAGACTGAGTCATGACCTGGTGTGAGCACCTTTGCAATATTCTTTGGACCCATTTGTACAAAATCACCAAAAGCTACACATAAAATTCCTTCTTATTCTTCAGGGCCAAATGCTAAAGCTCCAAGCAATGTGCACACTGACATCAACAAAGCCTCATACCACAAGAAAGAAAGATGCAGGCACCCGACCACCAAACACGACTCAACACAGAGCTAGAAACGCTTTGGATCAGAGAGTTTCAGACAAGCAGGTGATCAGTCCACTGTGTCCACAATTCTTTACTGGCACCATGAGCAATACACTGAGCAGTATTACTCAAAGACAGGCCAATAATCAAATTACTGTAGCTCTTGTGGGTACCTCCTCAGCTATTGATAAAAACTGGGAGGTTCTACCACTCGGGTGAATTCTATTGAATGTTAATACAAATAATCAGAGAAAAACTCTTGCGTAGAAATGATGACTCATTATAAAATCAAACAAAAAACTTATATTTTTAAAAAGATTGCACTGTACCTTGGCAAATCTCTCTGTAAAGGCCAGGTAATCCCAAAACAAAAAACTAAAATGCTATAAAAATAAAATACACTTTAACCATTTTCACCTCTTATCCAATGTGCATAATCTATCAACCAGCTTCAACTTAAAATATTTTAGCGCATTTTGCAGTTATTTCAAGGGTGCAGGGTATTCATTCTATCTGAAACTAAACTTATTTTTCAAGTTGTTATCTTTATCACTTTTTCAATTAAACCAAACAAAAGCAATTAGACAACAGTATCATACAAATTATTTTATGATAAAGAACAAGACACTAAAATCATAAATTCTATTAAAAAAGTTAAAAATCACAACCTCTAATTAAGTAATTTTGTGTCATTTCATGGCTAAAATATTCCCTGAATAATCTACATCAGCACAAAAAATATATCAATTAAAAAAAACAAAAAAACAAAAGCAACAATTTTTCATATAAATACAGATATGATCTGAAAAAGAAAATCATGTACACATATTATGAATAAAGATAAATCTTTGAAATAAAATTCAACACTTTATTATCACATCTTGAAGCAAATATGATATCCATCAATTCATTCACTGAATCATTTTCATTTTTTTTAAAAACATGTTATCATAGCAATCATGCAAAGGTTTATACATTTTCTTACACATACAGACATCAGGATGAATGTAAAATGTGTCAAGAGACACTTCAATATACAGTGGAGCTCCATTACAATGAGATGAACCCAGAGTTAAAATGCATTTATAATTGAGACTTTATGGGCATCAATTCAATATTTTTCAACAGTTCTATAAAGAAAAAGTTGCATATACCAAGATGTGCCGTCAACTGATACTTCAGATGGAGATTGACAGGGGTCATACATAGTCCCCCCCACCCCCCCAACACTGGCATACAATTTTTTAAATAATACATGCATATGGAAGACAACACTCAGGATTTCACTTTCTTTTCTTTATGACAATAATTTCTTAATCTGATAAGGATTTCTTGATAAACACAAAGATTTCTTAATAATAAAGTCTTATTATCAACAAGTTCTATGGCAAACAACCCCACACACACACATTTCAAGCATATAATCACAATATGATTTAAAACGCAAAAGATAAAACAGTATATAGGAATTTGTCATCTCTGTACAAAATATTTTTTCAATAAATACAATCATGAAAAAAATGTACATGATGAGCATCTGGAATTCTCCATATGAAGACTTGATAAGGTCTTCAACAATTAATAAAGTTTAAGGCAAGAAAAAAAAGTCCTTATAACAAAAGGCACAATGGTGATCTTTTCTATTAGAAACTGCTTCCTTGGAGATCTTATAGATGAAATGTGAATTTTTCATTAAAGAAAATACAATTTTTGGCATAATCCTTTGGATGAGGTTATTTGCACGATGTTGGGCAAATAATCTCCAGGGTTAATTGCACAATACTTTTATTGTATTTCACATGCACTCATTTTTTCTGTGTGCCTGAACCTAAAATCTAAACATACTTTGAGTGAAAAAACCCAGTAAATTAAAATTCACTTGGAGTATGTTTAGAATATGTTTAGATGTGTCCACCAAACTACTTTGTCGGGTGCAGCCATTTTAAAGTGAGCTGGCAATTAGCACACCGCTCTCTCATTGTGCGAATAATCGCTTCGTAATCATTTTCCCTCCATTAATATCCTCTCTTTGTATTCCAAAATTCATATCTGGCAAGTACATTAGTTTAAACATTTGCTACAAATATTATGAGTGAGTTGAAAAATATCATTAAATAAAAAGGCATTATCATAATTTTGATTTGTGTGCAAAGGTGGTGATGCGGTTTGGCATCCAAATGAAGTGATTAATGACAGAATGAGACAAATAGCAACCAAAGTTAGTTCTATATCCATGAATAAACTATATCTTTTAGAAATCAATATTTGCATCTTAAAAATGATATGCATATATATTTATTTGTATTTTTAAAATAATTTTAATGACAAAGAAAGAAGGGATAAAAAATGCAATAAATCTGTGTGTATATTGGAATATTGAATCATAATTCAATCGTTGGTTTTGTCTTGATTAATTCTCAAGTTTCTGTAAAATATTTATCGACATTAAATATCACATGTCATGATTTCAATCACGCTATGTACGTATGAGCAACAAATCCAGTTTTCAGGCCATTTATCAACACTTTGTGAAAACTGGTAGAAAACATATTAAGCATACTGCAAATCAAACAACTATATAAAAAAAGGGGATTTCTGTCGTATAATTGAAAAAGAAAATCTTTTATCAACTCGTGATATGATTCTTCTGCAATAAAAACCTCCAGCATATCCAACTCAAACAAGGAGGTGTGTTTGAAATAATATTTTTTTTATATGTTAGATACATTCATTTTGATAGAAATAAGATATTTTTTGTCAAAGGAATGCCATCAAGCTAGCTTACTGTATTTTATAAATACAAGCATGCATTATTTTCACTAAGTCTGTCATTTAATTTCATTCAAACATGTGACTTAGCTGTTACATTATAAAATAACTACCAGGATGTTGAAAAAAGCAACAAAACCCAAGACATAAAGTTAAAGGAATTTATTGTATTTTGGCACCAGTAACGCTTCAATCAGAATCGAAGGTAATAAAAAAGGAGAGACTTTTGCTATGAAAGCAACAATAACAGACATGCCTCTGTCTTTTTACTTGGTTATCATTTAACTCTTTAAACCTCCCAATCCTAAGCTGGGTGATAACAACAAAGGTTTACTGAGTACTTTTAAAACATTTGTGGCACATTTACTGCCAATTTTAATGCCACAGCCATTTCCTGTACTTCTGCGGTCTGTTAACACATTCTGATCACTCATTCATCTGTTCACTGCAAATCTACAGTCATTTGATTATGGCTTCAAATTTTCAATCGTATTAAAGAGGATGCAATGAATGAAGACAAGATGGTGACAAGTTTTTTACCATGTCTGCGTAACTATCGGGGAAAATTTCAACCAATCAGAATTATTTTTGTCGTTTTTACATTCCGATTTATTGAGAAGGAGGTGTAATGGGAGACAACTTCTGCTATCTATGAGCAGTTCTCTGATCTATCGATTCAGGATTTAAAATTTGTTGTTAGCATTGGTAACACACATAATAGATCCATTTAAAGTAAGGTTACCTTAAAGGAAACTAAGGGTGAGGATAATATATGAATGTAAAACAAGTAATTATACAAACTTTTTGCAATTAAATTTTAACTTTGGTAAGTCGAGCAATGATGCTAGCCCTAGACTGCTCGGAAGACCCTATTTTGAGGATAGAAATCGTCTTCTTGGATACCAGTTGCCATCCTAACAACAAAAGAATATTTCTTTCCCTTACGGTATGGTCAGAGGCAAGGTGGCCGAGTGGTCTAGACTACAGACTTCCATGGCGAGAGTTGTGGGTTTGAGTCTGGCTTCAGGCATTATTAAACATTATTACTATGGAACAAAAATATAAATCATATACAGTGTAAATAACCTATAAACCATGAAATACTTTGATGGTAAGTTTTGTAGGGACTAGATCATTACAGCAAGGACTCTTTGTTTTTATCTCAATAAATAATCATTCTCTTTAAAGAGAAAAAAAACAAAAACATTTATGTATATAAAATATAATATGAAAAAGTATTTATTTATTGGAAGTGTCACCTATCATTTGTAAAAGATGAATAAAAACTGTGTGAAGAACAGGATTACAAAGAATGTAACATCAAGTTACCAGACTTCATTCAATGTTTATGTCATTGTCATTAACTTCTTATAGGCTAAAAACTAATCAATCATTAAGTAGTGGCTTGTTTGCTGATCCTTTCAAGTACACGTCATTAAGCAGAATGTCCACACTAAAGCATAAGACAGTAAATAAAATCTCAAGAGCAACAAGAAGATGACTTTTTTGTCTTGTCTTCACTGACTTCAAAGGAATCTTCCATAGATGACATCATGGAGGTTGGGACAGAATTGGTTTCTGGCTGCTTGGCCCCGCTTGGTAGAGACAGAATGTGTTGTATCAAATAACCCATTGCTTCATCTGAAACAGATGCAAAAATTGTATTTTATACGAAACGTAGCAAGATGTGTATTTCATCACAGCCCAGTCATGACAAACAATGGTATTGGTGTCAGCTGAATGTTGAATTAGGAATGGCCTACCTACATGGCTTTATTATGAAAACTCAAATTTCAACTCAAAAGATTTCAGTCATTCCAACCATCATATATTATACAAGAGAGCTAAGAATAAGAATGCTATGAATCCAAATTTTTCATCAACAGAGCCCATTATCACTGATTGGGGTTAAACATGCAACACACAGTAAAGCAAATTGCCAATAAACTGTTGCCTTGTGACTTATAATCAACCGGAAAAAATAAATTTATTGTTTGGGATGAAAAAATATGAGACTAAGAGACAATTTTCAAAGGAGAAAATAATAAAATTACTTTTACTCATCAGAATGGAAGATTTTCTGATAATACGTAGAGACAAAACTTGGAGCGAAAAAAGTTTGTGAGTGAAATTGATAAAATTTTCCATGAAACAGATGAAAACTATGTTTTCTTTTAATGATATTAAAGTCTCACTAGATACATTACATTAACCTATAGATTACCGCCGCACATCGCTTGCAATGATTGCTTACCATATTGCTGCCTCCGCCCTATAATAAGTCTTAAGCCTTTAATTCCTAACTAAATTCCTTTACCCATGTTTTAAGTCCTAAGAAAAGGGGCATAACTCTGTAGAAATGAGTGATAACATTTTACAAAATCACACACTTGCATTTTTCATTGAAACTTTATGAAAATTGGCTAGTTAGAAGCACAAACGGTTGAAGTTTATGGTAATAATCATAAGAACATTTTTTGGGAATGGGGTAATAGGTAAAAACATAAAAAACAAGGGAAGTAAAAAAGTTAATGAATGAAAACTGTAGGCTTAATGTTTTTGTGTTCAAAATAGTTCCCTGTTAAGTGTATTGTGAAACTGAGCTAAGTCCTTTCCTTGGCAGAGATGTACATTACATGTAGTACAACCATAAACAGTTTATGGCTCTCTGTTGCTTGCAATTTGAGTGCCTTCGCTGTGGCACTGGAAAGGCTGTTGACTGTCGTTTGCATCCCCAATTTGTCTATTCTACTTCTGCACACATTAACAAAAAATTTTCATTGATAGGTAATCAACAAACACAAGAAATTAATGACTTGGATCAGTTTCACTATTAAAATTTTCAAGCTGTTAGACCACATCAGTCCATCAACTTCTGGACTGGACTAGACTAGCACAAGAGTTAAAGTTATCTGACTGGCTAGACTAGTCATCAATGCCATTTTCCTTCAAACCATCTTCTTCAAAGTCACTTCCATTGTCAGAAACAGCGTAATTTTCAATGTGATTTGACTGTAAACTTTTGTTTATGATGTCATATAAACAATCAAAAGCCATAATGTTCACCGCTTATTGAGAGCAAAAGGAAAAAAATGGTTTCTAATAATAAACGGGGCAAAACCAGATGGTTTCATTAGTAAAGTACTCTTTAATGTTTAAGGAACAGAAACAGTATAAACAAGTGTCCTGGATCTAACCAGAAAATACTGGCAATGGTGAAGAGGACTATTTTTCATCAGATACAGATTCTGATGCTGAAGAAGAGGAATTTCCAAGGACTTCAATCCTTTAAGATGGTGAAGTTGAGCTTTTTATTTCAGTTTGTGTATCATATTACATAATAAAGGCTTGTTTATTATCCAGAGTTCAAATTAAGGTTCTATGTTAAATACTTAGTTATATGAATATTTTTTCATAATATATTCAATTGTCATTGTGAATCAGTGCCCCAGTAATTAACAAATTTTTTTTTGTAATCTGAGGGTTGCAAAAAATGCCATAAATAATAAAACGTTGAGGCTCTGATTTTGTAATACTTACCAACATTATGGTCAGATTTAGCTGATGTTGGAAACCAGCCAATAAAATTTTTTTCTTTGCAAAAGGCACTCATCTTTTCGTGTTCCACAGTCACATCCTCAATATCACACTGATAGGTTGAGAGAAAATAGAGAAACATTAAAAAAATAATAAAAAATTATCACAGAAGTTCTCTGCGTACAGGAGATCAGATTACATCATGCATACCCCTTGAACCATGCAAATATCCACAATCCATTTCCTAAAAGTTATCTGTTTTAAGTCACTTCCGACACCTAAAGATCACATTCGAGAGGTTGGACCAACCACCGGTTTATGGTCCAATTGGACTTCAACCTCTACGACCATTGACAAAAACTCTTTTAACTCTTTGATCTTGCCAGGATTTGAATGGCCGACCTCCGTTTCCGTTTATGCACAAACACTGCTATGCAGAGGAGTCTGAGTCTGATTCATCAATCTTCGTCTCTCCATGTGGCACAAAATGCTCAATACAATATAGAGAAGAACATTCTTCCTTCTTTAAAAAATCTATCATAATGAAAAAAAAGCCTAACATAAAATTGTTTGTTTCAGCCGTCGTGATACTGCAATGCTGGATCCATTCTTGAGGTAAAACACAGAGCTAAAAACATTAGAGAATTTCTGATTGTTTCGTCACTAACTCTCAGCAACAATACAAACACTGAATTTGCAACTTTAGGAGAAGCAAAATAAACAATCAGTAAACTAGAACATTCTAGAACAATAATTGAATCAATGTGTCAAAGAATAATGAGGATAAGAATAGAGTGAGAATACAGCAGAAAGTAAGTGACAAGTTTTCATAGAACAAAAATCATAAATTTACATATTGATTCTGTTTGCTAATAATGTACTCTTGACACATGATTCAGCTAAAAAAAAAAGATATCACTCTTAAAGATAAATAATACCTGTCCTTGTGTTTTACTATAGAGAGATAAGCAGTTCATAAATGAGGTACAATTTCTTACAGGCAGGTGGTGTGCATATAAAATATCAAGGTACATAACTCACCTTATTTGCTAACAGCATGACTGGAACTGGCTGTTCATTGGATAACATTACTTTGGAGTTCACATCCTCCAGCCACTTTAAGAAAATAAGGATAAAGTATTAGAAAAGTTATTCACTTTACACTCATTCATGTTGCATCACTTTTATCTCTAGAGAGAATGAAAAACATCTTTAACATTAGATTCACTAGGTTAATTGATAGAAAAATAAAATGTATTTTATGGATATAAAATATACTTCACAGTTTTGGTCTAATAATGAATTAACTTTCCACTCCCTCCTTCTGTCTTTTTCACAAAAGTGAGTTACATCTATTTATATATTCATGACACATCAATTCAATAAAATCATACCTTTAAAACAGAATCAAAAGTTGCAGGTCTGATGGAAGAAAAAAAAAATCAAAATGAGACATGAGCGATGAAAAGGGACACTAAATACAATAGAACAAAAATTACTACCAAAATATTGTTCTTTAAAAAAACGCAATACATTCTGTCAAATCTCCACTATCTTAAATCTCACAATTATGGTCGAATTATCATCCAACATATCACTACCATTCAATTCTACATCATTTTCAACATACGCCACCAGCTAAAACAATAAGACTTGTATGGTATTGAGTGATTGTTTGAATGGAGCTATAAATGGCAACAAAACACCTTTCAATCTAATATTGATCATTAAGAGTATGATATCAAAAATATTGATTAATGTATGACGGATGACAAGGCTTAGAGATGGAATAGGCAATTGATTGGTCAGTCTAGTGTCAATCTACAATAAAAATGAGATATTGCCACTGTGACAAATGAGACAGGTTTTTTTTTAACTGGGTAAACTGTCAGACAATTCACAAGCCTGAATAGTATAATGAAAAACCCATCTAAATGCATACACAATAACAACAATAGTACTAGAGCAATTCAAAGAACACTCTGTATCATTCATCTAAATTATACACACTCAGTTCACAATTTTATGAAACATTTTTCAAACTTTTACCTTGAAAGGTCAAACACTATGATAGCTGCTATTCTGGAAAAAAGAAGAGAAATAAAATTGTAGTGTCGTGTGAATGGTGGGTTCTATTGTTATTACAACATATACTGGAAGTCCAATGAAATGAAGTCAATCATAATAGGATAATACATTTATTACTAACGACACACACATATGTAAAATGAAATAGAAAGTTGCTAATAAGTGGATTTGTTCCTCTACAGCCAACGTACAAACTGAGACTGAATCATACAACACACTCATTCCAACTCTTGCATCCAATCTTCGTGTCTCACATCCAAAGGAGTAATTTATGGCTTAGTAAAAGAAGATGACAATAACGTAGATGGTAAGGAGAGACAGCAAAGGGGGTAATGCGGGGAGACTGCATTGGAAAGAATCAACCATAACCACCAGGTGTAAGACGAGTATGATAAATTGACAGAGACATTGCGTACCGAGGCAAGGGTCACACACACACAGAGGCCACGGCCCACACACAGACACAACAAAAATCAAATGAAGTAATAGGATGTCTCAAAAGCAATGGCTGTTTGCTCAAAATGTCTGCATATTTGAGAAAAAATTGCTACTTTTAAATAAACTACTTCTAACTTTTAGTAGCACTTAGACAAACAAAACATATCAGTAGCTAAACCAAGTTGTACATTTTTCTATCATTAATTCAAGGCAACTGCAAAGCCCAGGGAGACGAAATGACATGATAATCAAATTGTTACAATGTTGCCTTTTTAATTCAATGCCATTTTTTACATTAAAAGAAGAATGTAAAAAAAAATATTATGACAATACAAGTGTTTCAATACAAACTTATTACTATTGTTCAAGCTGGTCAACATGTTCAAAGCTTCAGACAGAAAACTCTTTACTGGCTTCATTTTTTTCTAATTCAGTTAGCAACTAACTTTTCCATGATGATGGCTCTTTAATTCTTGATTGATATAAGCAAGGCATTTATATCAATGATAATTGTACTCACGCATATTTGTAGTAAACACGCGTCATGTGTCCAAAACGTTCGTGTCCAGCAATATCCCTAGAATAAAAGGTTCAAAAGAAATAAAACTTCAGTTATAAATGAGTACTTCTTAGGTACTTGTTGAATGTATAATGTTATGTTATTAACAGCAATGAATGTTCTTTCTTTCTTCTTTCTTTATCAATGACCTTTTAGTACCTTTCGGTGTAAGGTTTATGCATGATACACAAACTTTCGCC
>JARBEQ010243194.1:0-11801 GCA_030265355.1 Tritonia tetraquetra | reverse complement strand
GAGAGAGAGAGAGCCAGAGAGAGAGAGAGAGAGAGAGACAGAAAGAGAGAGAGTGACAGAGAGTAAACATCAAGTCCACAGTGACATAAAGATCAACTTAGCAGTTAGGATCAGGGAATTGCCCTTTAGCAGCAATTACTATTAACATACAAATGACTAAATTGAACGCGGTTTGAATAGTTGGTTATATTTCTATCTGATCCTTGAAAGGCAGTAGACAAATTGCATCAAGATAGAATACCTAGATAGTAGGTCAACAATCAATCCAAATGGAATGAAGAAAATAAAACTCAAGATAACATACAAAAGTAAAGTACTTTGAGAGACATTTCAAGTAAGCCACCATGAAAAGTGGTGTAGAAACTCATAAAAGAGAAAAACAAATAAATAAGCTGCGGCAGAAGCAGCAATATCTAAAAATAACATCGACATCAAAAGAAATCAGGTCTAAAGGGTATGTCAGCATAAGAGGATTTTTTAAAACCACAAAGAAAGAAACTTACACGTCACTTTTAGAGGTGTACTTTCTGTCAAACAATGCCTCTGGGGCCATCCACTTGACAGGGAGTCGACCCTGAAAGACACAAATTATCACATTATATCTGTTTGAACAATATTTCATTAATCAGCAAACCATTAAAGATTTATTATCATTTACAACTAAATAGGAGCCATATGTACTGCAGTCTATACATAAATAAATGAATGACGTGGATAAATAACAAATCATCAAATAAACTTTATTGCTAAAAAGATGATAGCAAAATGAAGACTTGACTTGACTTGACTTACATCTGTGGTTTTCCTATAGTAATCAACATCTTGGAGATTTCTGGTTAAGCCAAAATCAGCAAGCTTGAGCACATAGTCCTCTGCAACTAACACATTTCTGGCAGCTAAATCTCTGTGTACACACTGAGGAGATAAAACGGAAAGTTGTATCAGCATGCCATTTAAAATAATGCATTTTGAGATATAATATAAATAGAATAATTATTTCCACTCAATCTAAAATTAATCTGTTTAAAAATGATATGAATTCCATCAAGGAAATATACATTTATCAATTTGTTAGACACCTTTTGAAAACCAAAAGGTCATTCTACTACACACATTTCTCACAATGTAGTTGGGACACTTTTTTGTGTGCAAAGTTAGGTCATGTTTGGTATTTTTTCCATCAGTTTACCTGTTTAGAAGATAAATATTCCATGCCCCTGGCAACTTGGAAGGCAAAAGATATCAAATCCTTTTGAGACAGAGCCTGTGCTTCTCCACTGCCATATACAATTGGTTCTTCATACTCCGAGGATGGAGTCGGGGAACACAGCGGGTTGGTTGGTCGATGGCGTTTGAGGAAGTCACGCAGGTTGCCATTAGGTGCAAATTCAACAATGACATACAGAGGCCCTGGACAGATAACAAAATCTATGTTATTAATCCCTGTCAACAAATCAAAGGTATTTGTTTATTATGAAGTGCAAGTGCTTTTTGACAAGCTAGCCCATATCAAAGGCCTCCTAATGGCAAAAAGGAAATCTCATAATGTCTGAAAAATATCAAAAATTATAATGGTTTTGTTTAAAACATAAAATTTAAAATAAGTAGATACTCAGATGAGAATCACAACTAATAATATATATTCACAAGTTTCTAACAACTTCCACATCTATGACAAGTAAAAAAGACAAAACTTGATATAAAAAATCACTAATCATTTACCAACGTTCAAGTCTTCGACAAGCGTCTTTCAATTTTTTCACAAGACGTAACTTTTATGTTATGATAGTAAAATGACTTACACATTATAACAAAGGCTTTCCATTACTCTTAATAATAAGGATGCTATTCCTTACACCCGACTTAGTATCAACTGCAACTAAATAGGAGCCATCGGGAAATCGACTTTAAGGTGAGGAATACATGTTGGACTGTACATCAATTAAAAAATTGAGAATAAATGGCAGTGTGGCCGGACCTACCTCTTTGCGTACAACATCCAAGGAGGTTGATGATGTTTTTGTTCTTGCCTATCAGCTTCATAGTCTCCATTTCTTGCATCAGGTCCATCATCTCACGATCGGTTGCATCCCTTTTCAGCATTTTCACCGCCACCGTCGCAGGGCTGTTGATGTTGTTGAACAAACCTGTTGCTTCTGCCTTCACCACCAAGCCAAAAGCACCTTCACCAAGTCGGGAACCCAGTTTCAATCTGTAAGGAACAAAGGATGTGAAAATTCTTGTTCAGAAAACTTTTTAAACAAATGCTTGGAACTTACGTATCAGGTATCTGACGTTAATGTACAACTGAACCCAAACATTATAGGAAATAAGAAATTTTGCAGCATTCATATTTGTTCTCAGAGAACTCTTCCTGATAAATACTTGGTTGTTACTCTTTACAAAAAAAATTCAAAAAATAGGGTAAAGATGAGTTTCCCCACAAAGTTGGAAAATGAGTTATTTTACTGTGCAAAAACTCTTTCAGAGTACAATTTATCAGCTTTCAGTACCTTTCTCTTGGAAACTCCCATTTGTCGTCAAGAGGTATGTCGTATTCTGACACTTCTGTAAAGTCAGAGGAAAGTCGTCGACGGCCTCGGAATAAATTGCTGATAGAACGATTTTCTACAATTCTCACTTGTGGGATCATCAGTGGAGTTATAGCATCAGGATCCTTGTTTGGATAGTAAAAGTGATTCTGCAGGGAGTACAAGAAAATGAACGTGAGACCCATCAATGCCATTGAGTTTGAGACAGGATATAGGAATAACCCAAATTCTCTCATTCAAAACTACACCAAAGCAAGAAATTTCCTCATCTCTTAACTATCAAATTCAACAGTTGCAATGAGACAATTGCATTAGGGTCAACCAAACTTTCCAAATCTATTAACAACAAACAACTGATTTAGCCTTGAGGCCAATGGCAGAACCCATTTCAGTTCTTTTTTTTTCATAACTGCTCACTTTCAATCATATTGATAGGCTTCCACCTCCTTAACTCAACATCTTCCAATAAAACATGCTATAATATAAGATCCAGATGCATATTCATACCAGCTCATCGTTTCAAACAGAGCTAGAAATTGTAGGATTGGGAATTTAGAACAAACATGTGATCAGTCCAATATATATAAGGCCCTGGTGGATTCTGGGTTATGGCCAAACAACCTAACTGTTATTGATCTATAATCTTTCAGTTAGGCAAAGAACCATTCTTAAATTAGTTTAATCAACTGAAGAACACGTTTTCACAGCTAAGAATTAACAGCGTAGCGGTCAAAAGCTTTTGCTTCATGAGCTGAAGGTACTAGGTTCAAATCCCCCCTTTGATATGACCTAAAATGTGTTGCCAAGTGTGTAAAATTATCAACTTAAAAAAAATTTCATCTCAGAAATCAAGTATATCATATTTCATCTCAGAAATCAAGTATATCATATTTCGTCTCAGAAATCAAGTATATCATATTTCGTCTCAGAAATCAAGTATATCATATATATTTTTTTTAATCCAACGTAAAACAAAGAGAGTGACAAGTAGTACTAACTTGTTCCATGATGATTATTCTCTTTGTAGTCCTTCCCATCATGTTAGCCCTCTTGTATCTTTGGAAACAGACCACCCCTACCACCACCACCCCTATGAAGATCACCAAGCTGACGACAATGACCGAGATCCAAACAGCCATGAGATTTGAGCCCCCCTCATTCACTCCCAACACCTTCGCTGATGTAGCCGTATACAAGGCTGCATATTCCTCATCTGTATTAAAAAAAAAAAATAGAAAAAATATGAGGCACCACATTAAAAGTAACAATCATAATCCTACTGTGCATCCTCCAACACAAGTGCCAACAATAGAAATCTAATCTAACATGTGATGGGAAGTAGTAGAACAAGGAAATATCTATCTTCTTTCTTTCTTAAATTATTTCCTGGTTGAGTTTTCGGTATCAGGTTGGAATATGTATTAAATTCAAATAATTCAAATAAATAAAAAAATAAAATACAATTTTCCATATATGACACTAAACAGTTTGCCTCGGGTAGATTAACAGACCTATACAACTGAGTGTCATCAGCATACAAATGATAGTAAACTTTCTTATTCTTCTACAGGTCTACCCATATAATTGTCAATGATCGTAGCCATGACTCAATGAGAAATGCAAGGTCGGCATCAGATTCATGAATGAGCTCGCCCAATAATAATAGGCACATTTTTAAAAAATGTATCTAAAAGTGATCCGATTCAACAATAAAGACTAGTGATTTGTTACTCGAGGGTACATGAAAATTATGAAGTCAATCTGACAATTTATAATTAAACTTGAGACACCAAACTAGTTGTTACCATTCAGGACCCGAAGGTAGGCATCCTTGTGCTCGTCCCCGATGGCATTACGGACCACACAAGTATACTTTGCTTCATGAGCCTTGGTCACATTGTAGATGATCAGTTCTTGAGGGTTGCTGTTATTCACAGTAGCGGTCTGTTGACACAATAAGATGAAACAAACGTTATTTTGACCTAAAACTAATAGCGGATGACTCGCTTCTCTTCCAATCTTTTTTCCCTTTTTATTTCTAAAATATTGAGAAAAGAGACAATCAATTTCTTTTACTATAATATATTGTGGTTTGAGGAATGTAAAGGAAAAACCCTCGCCCATGAAACTGTGGTTCGAATATACTGGCCAGCTCAAACAGCTTAGCTTACAGGGCTTTCTTATAAAACACAGGTTTACCTCCTGGAGATGAACTTAAAACATGAGGTCTCGTCTCTGAAATGATCTTTAATGTTGAAAGGGGCCAAAAAAAATGATAACTTTTTAAATAGCTGTATAAAGAAAAAGCACAACAGAGAAGTATAATCATTGTCATATCTGGTGAAGGGAAATGATAAGATTACAGTTTGAGTTAAAAGAATAAAAAACAGAAGAAAACCCTACCAGAAGAAGCCTTCAGAATTTTTTTTTATAGCACAAAATTAATATGTAATCAAATCAGGAAGTTAATTAGAGTATTTAGTTAAATGTAAGAGAATATATCATATTATGTGTACGTGAAATGGATCATATCATTAATAAATTTAATGTTTCATTTAAATCTCAAATAAGTTGTAAGAAGACCAAATAGAAAGGTTTCAAACAAGAAGCTAAAGATTCACTCGTAAAAGGGTTGACACCTGCTTACATTTAATCTAGTTTATTCTTTATCTTTTTACGGAGAGAGTGAGAGAGGAGTTAAGTATATTGATGGGACCAATGTATAACAGACATAACACACTACTACAAATAACTATTCAAAGGCACAGGAAGCACCTCACTTAAATCGACATCATGCTCCTGATAACACACACACGACACGCTGCATGTAGTTGTTACATTCCATTACTCTCATTGCCATGCAAATGTTGACATTAAATTTACATCACTTTTTTGTTTTGATTTAAAAAAAGGGAACTTAAAAAAAGAAGCAATAACTTGGATTAACACATTCCATATATAATTTGTGTCTTCCTGCGACAAGTTGTATACATGAAACACCATTTTTACACAACTGAAATAAGGAATTAAGAAAAGAAGCAAAAAAAAAAAAAAGGGGGGGGGATGGATTGCAAACTTCAACACGACACAATTTTTGATTCATTCAAAACAATACACTTTTTTTTTCCATTAAAAAAATCCAAAGATGGCGCAAAAACGCTGGAACAAAACATTAAAATGATCAACCACAACAGTAAGGCATCAATACTTGTTAGCACAACATCAAAAAAGGAATTCATCACATTTAAACCGGTAACGAAAACTTGAGTTTGTCAAAACATACAAATATCACCTTTTTTTTAGTCGACTGGATGCAAAGTGTTACATTCATTATCAAACATTGACAAGTGCAGGATGACTTTTCAAAACTGTATCACCCCTCATAAAACTTGCTACAGAATTAATTGTACCATTAAGTCATAGGAGAGTTGAAATAATAGTCCTTTTGTAATTTCTTCTCAATTGATTCATTACTATCATGTCATTATAGTTCTACAAATACAATTTTTGGCTCTATCCCTGCTCTGTCCAAACACAAGAATAAAATGACACTGGATGATGACGGGATACAAACACTGCATCATCCTACTATCGGCCATTACATCCAATGGTTTCCTGATTTTTAAGGCTAGTTATAAAATTTTCATTGATCTTCGTTTTATATATTTGTAATATTTCTATTGAGCAACGACGTCAATATGAAGGTAGGGCAGTGAAGAGAGAAATGGGAGCAAATAGATATTATAATTATATTCCAACTTTAGTCTAATCAGGTTGGCGAAGAAATGTTGATAAACATTGCTAAAAACTACTTTCTGTCTTGTCCCGTAACAAAGATGACTTTTGTCATGTATGCTATAGCAATCACTCCAGTTTGTCTGTGTGATAGCATCGCGTTGTGTTAAATAAAAGCATTATTGTAATCATCCATTGCAGGGTGTGAAGCATGACATGACCATTGGGACATGACAACACATAAGATGCTTTGGAACACACAAACATTATCACTCAAGGATCAATCATTCAGATTCTTAAACAACTAATTGTTATTACCCGTCGGTCCTGTAAGAGAAAGAAATGAGTTCAATGGGCATTGTTAAGTACAGCGATAAAATGACATTTAAACAGCAATGGTTGTAATAGATGATGGATAATACATAACACAGAACATCACGGCTGTGGCAGGAGTGCATCTGTGCCTAAACAATTCAGTGTATACTATGTATCCATCAATCAAAGTCACATAATTAACATCTATTACCAACATTCAATATGGCTCTAGGACATAAACTAGACCAGTCATAAAGCAGAGTAAACTAGAAACATAACACTGTAGACATAACATGATTATAATAATAATACACACAGAGCCATAGTCATTGGGAACAGAGCATCAAATAAAAACTAACACCGATAACTTGATCCTTTCCTATTGCCTTTCACAGAGGTTTCCCAAAGTAACACTTAATTCCATTAAATCATTCTTCCAAAATGATGTACGTGGATATATTAGTTCTGATCTTCCATCCAAACCAATCATTACCACATAAATCAAGGAAAGAATTGAAGGAACATTGAATCATTTTGTGCAATGGTAAGTGATTCGGAGTTGATTCCAGGTTAGCCAAATAACAAAACAATATATGAAAAGGGTAAACTATGACTGATAATCTCGAGTCATTTGTTTGTTGATTGTAGAATGTATATTGTTATTGTAACATTTGAAAGGGCTATTCAGCTAGATAAAAAAAACCCATAGAAAAATATCAAACAAGGTATCAATAATAAATGATGATAAAAACAGTAAAGCAGGCTACAGTGTAATTCTGTTCCAACATAATTTGTGTGACATCAAACATCTAGATAGTTCCAAATAAAAAATATAATTAATAGCTTGGGGGGAAATGTTTCAATGATGGCCAATTTCATATCCAATTCATAAATATATATTTTTTTTAATGTACCCTGTCAATATGTGCAAGGTTTCATATTTTTGTTTTTACTTGTGCTTAGAGAGTAAATGATACCGGAGATGATGATATTTTGTTTGAATTCATTTCCAGGTTTCAACAAGAAACCCAAGTAGTAAATAGTATGTAAAGACGATGATATGAGCCCACCGTCAATATGGTCAAATTACCTGTATGACTTCATAGTCACTGTAGGTTCCGTTGACCTTTTGGTACTTGATCCACTGGATGTGTGGGTGGGAGTCAGAGAGGATAATCTTACAAACAAACCGGGCTGTATCTCCCACACGTAGGGTCTGGTTTTCGGGGTTTTCCACAATAGGTCTGTGGGGGGCACTCTCTGAAAGGATTCATTACAAATAGTAATTTTATTAGAAACAGAAATTAAAAAATAAAACAAAAATATGAAATAAATACGAAGAGCAGCCGTAGCATTGGTAATTGTAACAAACTTAGTGTTAGACATGTTTTTTGTCTTGTATGGTTTTGTTTTGTTTTTTTGCTGAGGAAGGGTTATACCTGAAACGTTCTGCATCATTTAATTTTGTCCCATGTGAAAGTTTTTCATTTTCATTTGCCTCTTTACCAAGTTGATAGCCCCCAATAACAGTGACACACGTCTGTTTAGTTTGTGATCAAGACTAAAGATGTGCCATAACCATTTGGACAGGCAGGCTAACATCAACACAAAGTGAGGGTAGATTCAACAGAATACATACAGAAATATTGTCATAATATTCATTTTTCCCTAGACAACAAGAAATGAATTTTTTTCTCATCATGCCATATATCCAAGTGTATTTGATCAGCCCCACACACACACAGCCATGGCGGCAGTCACGAGACAGATGGTAAACCCACAACTCTGACCATGGTCTCATCTCAAGACTTTTATGCTAAGCCAATATTGAACTTGTGATGGGACTATCATTTTTCTACCAAGCGTCCTTTTCCACCTGGCTAGGTTTGGTAGTATTTGTACAGCACTCACGAGACTGTCACTTAGTTTACTTTGCTTCCTTTTCCTTTTGAATGATTAGACTGCTTGCAAACCCAAACATTGCATTCTCACAAGGAAACCAGCATTTGCAATGAAAAATTAAAGGATGCCTTCTCCTGTTGTGATCTTCCCTATACCAGCATAGTAACACGGGTTGCTTCCTCCTCCCCCCCCCCCCCCAACCCATTTATCTCCTCCTTGTTGTAAGCCCACTTCCTTCCCAACACTACAACGCATCGTAAGTCTTACACCTATAAATCTGGGAAATAATGACGTTATTTTGCTGTTGTTGGTTTTGTTGGACTGGAACCTACCACGCTCACTGGTCCAAGCTCAGCGTTTACATGATATCAATAATTGAACAATACCCGTACTTTATGTCCTTGTCCTAATTGAACGCTTGACACACCCAAACGTGTTCAAAACAGGCGGGCATATTATTATTTCATCATGCTACGGTCATTCAGTGTGTTTCTCATTTGGAAATCAATATATGGAGCGAACAATGGTTCGTGTGTAAATATAATCAACGGAAAAATAGTTGAAAATTAAACGATTTTATGCAGTACAGTACAACGACTATTTGCTCGAAGGAAAAAGAAAGATAAAAATCATGTGTCATGGGTGTGTTTGCCATCCAATGTTGACATTCATCGTCAGGAGGATCGACTAGCACAAGTTAGACAATATTATTGTCATGTTCTAGAAGGAAGTGAAAGTTACGTCTTTGGATTGGATGAGGCAGAGTTTGACCACGAAATGCCGTTACCTTATTGAATGGTTAGTCTCCCTATAGACACACGGTGTTTACAATAATATCGTATTTCCAAAATTAGCCGGGATAACAATTTCCTATTATCTGACCTTTCGCATTTCCTAAATCGTTTGGTAATGTTACCACCACCCCAACCCAACCCCCTTAAACCAACCCAATACAAACACAGCAACCCTATCCCGAATTCCACAGGTTCAACACGACACCTCAGCACACGGTGTTGATATCAAGAGTTACGAAAAGTTGCCCTTGTTATCTGCCAGTTATCCGGTAATGATGCTGGTCTCATAACACACCCCTGGGGCTTGTTATCTTAACTAGGTTTACTCGTTGACACTTTCCATGGAGATTCGTTCTCTTCATCCATCCACCCATCTATTATATCCCCTTCGTCTACATATCTATCTATCATCCATCCATTTATCTATCTCCTTCGTCTACATATCTATCTATCATCCATCCATCTATCTATTTCCTTCATCTACATATCTATCTATCATCCATCCATCTATCTATCTATCTCCTTCGTCTACATATCTATCTATCATCCACCCATCCATCTATCCATTCATCATCCATCTTAAAGCATGTGCTGTGTCACAAATGCTGGCGTAGAAATACAAGCACCGGCGACCAAATACACGATAGAGTATCACGGGCTGATTCAGATCAGGTGTCAGATTGACGGATATACGGATTAAAACAAACAGGCAGCGTTGATGGAAGGGGTCGAGAGGGAGGGGGAGATGAAAGATATAACTTGTGTAACCTGTCTTGTTTCGTTACAATATTTCAACAACCATCTATTTCGTTGTTGTTGGCGTGCATTTTGCAAATTCCATAGCTGGGCACGGGACGCTGTCCATTGATTGGTCAACACAAACGATGCAAGACTAACATTATCCCCGCTCCGTTTTCACACTCCCGCGACTCCAACGGGCATTCTCCAGGATTATCTTTTACATCTGGTCATCCACCCCTCCCCCCTTCTCTCTCTCTCTCTCTCTCTCTCTCTCTCTCTCTCTCTCTCTCTCTCTCTCGTCCGTGTACATTACATGACTTTTTTGTTTCCACACCAAGTCCACCCATTTTGTTCTGTTATGCATGGGAGTCCTGCTGGGGACATTAATCATGCAAAAGGTCGGCCCAAAAAAACAACCCGTGGGACGTGTCACTTGTGCTATAATATTCCCTTTCCATCTCTTTAAGACCCGTGACTAAAACTATTGAACATCGCGCTTTAACCGTCCAGTCAATGTTTCTTTTAAACGATCATCTTTTCTCCCACCACCCACTCACCCCCTTTCCTTTTAATATCATGCCATGGTCAGCCACCCGTATACATTGATGGTGCTATGGTCAAGTCATTTCCAACCTTGAAATACAACGATCATGATCTTGAATCGAAGAAGCTCCCAGCAGCTATAATCAGACTTTGTATCATTACTAGTGTCCACACAATTCATTCGGTTTCGAAATGCGAAACAAATACTACCGGTTCTAATTCTAGACCGACCGACCGGTTAATCTCACTCAGCACAACAACATTCTCAAGTTTAGGACTTTGAACTTTGGGAATTGGATGCCGGAGTCCAAACGGCAAAACAGTGCACAAGAAAAGAAAGAAATGAAGATGACAATTTAAAAGGGAAAAAGCGTGTAACAGTGAGCCCTGTTAACAAACACATAATAGCAATAGAAGTCCTAAAAGCCACATGTAATGCGGTCCCCTCACCATCCATCCATCGTTCGAATCCATGACTTGAGGAGAGTTGAGAGAGTAATCAAAACAAGGGCACTAACCCCGGTGCTACAGAAACGCCAAAACACTTTCCCCTATCCGTGCAGCGTCTTACCATCCCTGTCCTTTCAGAGACGGGTGACCTTTCAAACTATTTATGATGAGCAAATAGATAATGGCGGGAAGGAGACATCGGAGATGGTGGGTGATACAAAGCTCCGAAAGGTTTTTTTCTTCATCTCCTTTGTATTGTTTTATGTGTTGTTGCTGTTGCCAAGGGATGAATGTTCTTTATGAACGATTTTTGTGGGTTTAAAATCCACTTCGTAATATTACTAAGTTTATTTTGTCAAGTCAAAAAAATTCGAGCCTGGAAACTAGGGAAATGTTTAAAAAAAAAATATATATATTATACAGTTTGTCAAATGGGTATTTTTCTATGATTATGATGTTAATATAAGGTCTAAAATACCGAAAGGCTCGTCTCAATATTCATATAGTATCAAAAACACGGAAGCGAGGGATGAATTAGTAAAGGGGTTAAAATTCATAAATACCAAATTATAATGACATAATAATGTAGATGTGACAAATTTCTGCTTGAGAGAGTGAGAACGTAAATGTGTGTGTGTGTGTGTGTGATTGAGAGAGAGAGAGAGAGAGAGAGAGAATAAGAAGAGATGAAGTCCAATACTCACGTTTAATTTCCAAGGTGTAGGTATAGTTGATCGATCCATGGATGTTGGAGACGACACAAGTGTAG
>JARBEQ010243174.1:1237-11804 GCA_030265355.1 Tritonia tetraquetra | reverse complement strand
CTCTCTCTCTCTCTCTCTCTCTCTCTCTCTCTCTCTCTCTCTCTCTCTCTCTCTCTCTCTCTCTCTCTCTCTTTCATACATGCAGACACAATTTAAAACAAATAATTATTTGAAAATAAAGCGAAACAAAGTATAACCGAACGTAGACGAACTTTTTAGCAATTGGAAAGACAAAGTATGGTGGGGCAGAAGCACAGAGTTTATGAATAGAACTAGAGAGCTCAGAGAGTCACATTTCCCGTGCCAAATTCGAGATAATTCACTTGAGGTCACTAACATATAATAGTGGCAAAACACTTCGTTCAATTGGGCACGCTGCACCAATAGGCTTTGTGAGGAATTTATCCTTCTAGTATATGGTTCTATTTTTAACCTCTATGGGCAGAAATAAGCAATAAAATAATGATTCCTAACAGATACCTAGAAAAAGGCAAGTTGAGAGGCCAAGTCATTCAAGCGTCTAGATTCATTCGCTTCACGAGAGAGGACAAATATTTTAAAAAACGAAATGCAGTGTTACATAATGTGACAAGATAATAAATAATGCACATTTGGACAGAATTGAAACAAATACTAGACCGTCTATAGTCACGGAGCGTCCACATTTGATTATTTGTTCACAATCACCATTCTACCATCTTTCACACCCATTTTCTCACCAAACGGACTGTGGACGCACAAAAGTGCTGCTATCTCTACGTATCGGAAACGAAAATAAAAGGCAAAGAAGGAGAAAAGAAGACCAAAGAATATACAGACAAGATGTGTGTAGAGTGGATGGATATGTCGGTGGTGGGGCGGGAAGAAAGCCCACAAACCGAATAGGCTTTCGCAGAATGATTCGTGAAAGAATGCCCTCGACATACATGAATGATGACAATGATGGTGATATTGATGACGATGGTGATGATAATGAAGATGATGGTAATGATGATGACGATGATTATGATTATGATGATGATGATAATTATGATGGTGATGATGATGATTATGATGATGATGATGAGGAGGAGGAGGAGGAGGAGGAGGAGGAAGAGGAGGAGGATTATAATGTTAATGCTGAGGAGGATCGTGATGGTAGTAACTAAACTTTAGGCCGTTTATATAAATACGTTATCTGATATTTTATTTTAACCATACTTGTGAAAAACATAGTGAAAGAAACACACGACAACGTAGACATGAATATTTCTTTTTAAAAGTCTGATTATATTACTCCAGCAAAATCGAACAGGAATAAAGAAATTTAACATATTATTACCAAAGTTGCTGATATATTTGTCGTTCGGGAAACGACAAAATAGGTTATTTAAAAGAAGTGATTCAGTATTACAAAAGGGGTTTTAAAAAAAGAAGTGAATAGTGATAAAAGTTGGGACGTCTTTCACGCCCATTTCCATTGTCCTATATTTATTTTTCGCTCTGTTCTACCCAATGTCCATTTGCTTAGCTGACGGCCTGTTCGAAGAAACACATTCGAATGTGTCTACTGAGTGGTCTCGAAGAGGATTTGTACCAAATACTGGGCGAAACAGCAGCATTAGTATGTCTGACAAAGTGTTCAGTTCTTGACAAAAAGTGTATCCTTTGTAAAAGGGCCCGATTCTGTTCACAATAAGTAAACTTCATGACAAGGATTATATAAGGGACGTCCTTGCTCCTTATAGTTTTTACTGGAACAGCTAGGTTGGAAATATTTTCAAAGTTGGAATGATCTCTGCAACACTTTGTAGCTCTATTTGAAAAGGCAGGTTGTGGCTATTCAGAAGTTTTAAAAAATCGTGAAAAGAGTTTTTTCCTTGTTAACAACTATTCACAATAAGTACACACTTAACAAGAATTCGCGGTTCCCCACTTCAACAGCCATGTTGAGATTATTCACAAGAAAGCACGAAGTGATGATTATCCGTGGTTTAAGGCCGGAATTTAATTATCAAAATTCTAGAAATTCAAGCTCTTGGCAAATCATTATATTATGTCATATCAAAGGCAGGACCTCTGATTTGTAGCCCATCTCTGAATAGGCGATTCCAATGGGAATCCACAGGGTCACGGGCATAGAAAATCCGAGAAAGGACAAAGGAAAAAACAAGTCGCCGCCAGGATTTAGACCCAGTACCTTCTGCGAACACGGCGAAAGCATTACCGCTACTCTACGACCCCCCGGCCCATCAACAACCATGTTAGGACTATTCACACGAAAGAAGAAGCAATCATTTTCCTTTCTTTTAGACTGGGCTTTAGCGCAATGTTAAAGAATGACTACTCTTCTAGCTCCTTGGGAATAGTTTCCCTTTAGTATAATAATGGTGGCATTCGTCGTGTAAGTTAAAACGATGCCTGGAAGGATTGTTTGTGATCGCCATGAAAAATATCGACTTTGAGAAACGATGTTGCAACAACTTATTCCTAAAAGATACCATGGCCGAAGTGGTCAGAAAGAAGACAGGCGAACGAATAGCATGCTGAACGCGAAAACGAAGTCGCGTGTTGGATAGACTAGCTAGAGAGGTAAAAGGGAGTTTAGATAAAGACTGGATTGCAATGACCTGACGGAGGTAAACGAAGCATCGTAAGAGCTTAGAGCATAAAGGATTTCGTCGATTTGCGCCATTCAAGTGCTCTCTTTTTATTTCACTTTTTATTTACTTATAACAAAATGAAGGAGTGAAAAAAGAATGACAATGCATATAATTCTTAAAAATCAGCTGGCTGGTCCGTAGGAGCTCCTACTGGCAATCGTTAAAAGAAGGAAGCTGTCATGGTTTGGACACTTGTTGCGCCACATCATTCTGCCCGAAGCAGTTAGTCCTACATGGAACGCTAGAAGACAACCCATGTGCATCAAGGACTGGACAAACCTGGACAGTCGAAACCTCCTAAGTCCAGAGCTCACATGTGGCAAGTTCTGCCTGCTTGTTAAATGCAGTCATGCTAATTAAGCGAAGTTCGCTCACCATTCTTTCAGTTTACCAATCAAATCCGGTGACCTGAACACGTGGTGATGAGAATTCGCCTCATTAGAATAACTGCATTAAGTTATCGGACAAAACCTGCAAACGCGCGCCTGGGCTAATTAAGGCAGAAGACCAAAATGAATGACGCAGACTGGCCAGACGATCACCACGAGGCGTCGGTGATAGAACGGTTAGCACACTGAATCGGTCAGCATTGTCAAGCTACATTGATCGTGATCAGTGTCTGGACGGGTGACCACTCGGGCGCTGTGCCCTTAGGAAGGCACTTAACTCTGCTTACCTCACTCAACTCAGCTCTAAATGAGTACCCGGCCGAGGGCAGCGAACGATCTTGTCAGAATATTAGTGCTGACGCGCCAAACAGGCAGCTCGCACTGTAAACTCCTCATGGAGTTGAAAAGGACACAGGAGTGTTATGGCCTGCCGGGGGTAAACTAGACATTGTAAAGCACAGAGAGCATAATGTAGTCCGTTGATATGCACTATATAAGTTCTATGCTTTACTTTACTTCATCACTCATGCTGTACGACCATTCAGGTCAGGAAAACGAGGGGAAGGTTCAACCAAAATTGTGTCAACCTGTGAGGGTGATGCTACTATTTCCGGTGCTTAAATTCCAATGAAAAGAAATCCAACGCAGTGGTGAAACAGCGAAGATGAGGATTATGATGGATTTACCTAAAATAGCCAACTGCCTCGTCATCTAATGTAAATGAATTAAAGGGGATCAGGCACTAGAAATAATACCAAACAAGGTTGGAACATGTCGACATTCCTTCTTCTATGGCTAATTTCTCGTCATCTAATGGACGCATAATATGGATGAAGGGATGAATGGATTAATGGATTAATGGATCAAATAAATTCTTCTCACGGTAGTCGAACTCCGATCCAAAAATAGGGAAACAGACATAACCTTGAGTTGAGAAACAACAAAATCCATTTTTCCACACTCTCTAAGAAAGACGTTACTTCGGACTCCATAGATTTCTTCTAATGGCGTGTGGTATTGACATTTCTAAAAGTTTTAAATGTTACTCCCTTTTCAACAGAGAAAGGTCGTATCAAGTTCAACAGATTCTAGGACAGAGCCATAAAAAACTCTGAAAGGTCTAGATTAAAAAATCGTGAACAGGGCGGGGCTCTTTGATGAAACCCCATTATCACCACAAAGCAGTATTAGCTTTAGGGCCTTCACTATTTTCAGCCATGAAAAGCAAACAAGATACCCCCCATCATGGATGCAGGCACCCACGGCCACTAAGCATGGCTGATCACAGAGACCAAAATGCTATGGATCAAACAATTCCAGTCAAGCAGGTGATCAGCCCACTGTGTCCATAAATATGTTTATTTTTGGCACTACGAGCAATACGCTGTGTAGTATCAATAAATAAAACACAGACCAGTATTAAACTAATTACTGTAGCCCTTATGACCCTACCACCTCTGGGCGACATTTTAGGCCTATTTAGTCCCCAAAAATTGTTCGTTTGTTTGATCGAGCCCCTTTAATACCACAGAGCAGTGTTCGGGCCAGCCCTTTGTTCAACCGTGAAAAGAACACAAGAGACCCTCCATAACTGCAGGCACCCCGACCACCAAACACGACTGAACACAGAGCCGGGAACTCGTTGGATCAGAGAGTTTCAGACAAGCAGGTGATCAGCCCACTGTGTCTACCACTCTTTACTCGCATCATGAGCATTATACTGATCAGTAATAATCAAAGACAGGCCAATAAACAAATTACTGTAGTCCTTGTGGGTACTCCCTCAGCTATTGATTAAAAACTAGGAGGTTCTACCACTCTGGGCAATGATCCGCCAAAAACGCATTGAACAATTGCGCAAAATGAAAAGGACTAGTTGCACATCTCAACAAACGTAAGTATATCCTTAAGTCCTTTAGGCTCATGGGTCTGGTTTCGGTAGCGTAAAGCGGACAAGTGACAATTCGTCACACTCTGGACAGGACGCTGGTCTATCGCAGAATAACTTCCCAAATCTCATTAAAACTTGATACCCATTTCTACACCTGAGTCGAGTGAAGCAAGCGGAGTAAAGTTTCTTGTCCAAGGAAAAAAGGAAGTGCCTGAGATGCCAGACTCGACCCACTACCCTCGCTATAGAAGTCCGATGTCTAGACAGCTCGGCCACCTCGCCTCAACCAGTTCGGTGTGAAGACTTCTCATTCATACTGTACCACGCTGTTCAATAACGTTATGAATATTATATTACCATCGTTATTATTGGTAGTAAAAATAAAACTTACAGAAGAATTAATGAAAATTGATGTATCAACATTTGACTGAGTTAATCCATCAATGGAATTGATTTTGATGATCGTGTTAAGAAGAATTAACCATTATATCATCACAACCTTTAGTGAGGAAATACGATTGGGAGTTTTGGTTGACGAATAAATGAGTTGGGTTTAAGTTACTTTGTTTTGTTGGTTTTTACCATTGTTGTTGTTATTGTTGTTGTTGTTGTTGTTATCGTTATTGTTGTTGGTGGTGGTGGGTTTGTGTGTTGAGTTGTTGTTGTTGGTGTTTGGTTTTTTTTTTGCTCTTTGTTGTGCGGGTTTTTTTCTTTCTTATCAAATCCTCTTTTGTATCATCGTATTTCAGTTCAGAGCATTTCAACATCAAGAATTCAATACTAGCAGGGGATCGACTATCAAATTAGAGAAGTCGGGTAGATTAAGGTAGAATAATCATTTTTTGTCAGAAGAGCGATCACTACTCTGTACGAATCTTTTCTCGCCTGGGATATCTAACGTGCCTAGTGTAAACACGAGACCTCCTCTTTTCGCCCTATCCGATACAGCTTGTTTTTTGTCTCCACAATCTGAAGACGCATGTCATTCGTGCGCCAGAAACACCGAACAACGTGAAAACACATTTTATTTATGATAAAACACCCCCACCCCCCACCCCTTTACCACCATCACCAACACAACACCACTCCCCCCACACCCACCCACCACCACAAACAAAACACGCAAGCAAGTAAAAACAACAAAAAGGTCACTCTCGAGGGATTCAAACTTACTATCAGTCGTTTGCATGATCGAATACGTGTCGACTGAGAAAGCACTAACGATAAATAAGTATTTCGATTGCCCAACACAATGCAGACGAATTATAACAGTCCAGTCGTGTCTACGAAGTGTCTCTTCACATATATATCTGCAGACACGAAATCACTCACTCCTTTATAGGTCGTTAAGTATCCGCTGCCAAATATAGAGTCTAAGCAAATTATGAAGAACGACAGGGATGATAAATTTCTTAACTATGTCTAGCACTATGTCTAGCGCTATGGTTATTTCGGGGGTAGAAGGTCGATACTGGAGATGAATCGCTTGCGGCTAACTGTTGGATAGATCAGAAGTCATATAATTAAGAACAGTGTGTTCCATGGCTTCTCGTTGAAATTAGTTACAGCGGAGTTATTGTACAATTGACAATCCCAGATACGAGAGATACAAACCCACTTCAAAGGCGTCCCTAACTCAGTGGTCAAGCCACTAGACTTTGGACGCTGAGGATCGGGGTTCAAGTTCCGCCTGGTGCGGAATTTTTTCTCTGGATCGTTCAGAGTTTTCACGTGTAATCTTCTCAGGTTCTATTGAACCGCCTTTGATAAGATCTTTATGTGTTAAAAAGGGCGTTAAACTTCAAACTTTAAAACTTTCTTTTTTAACCCACTGCATGAGACGCACGCACGGAGTTTACTGCACGTCTATTCTTTGTTTGTTTGATCGAACCCTATCAATACCGATGAGCAGTGTTGGGACCAGCCCCATGTTCAGTCATGAAAGGCACACAATATACCTGCATATGATAACGCAGGCACCCCGGCCATTAAACAGACCCGGTAATGTTTTGGGTCAAAGATGTGTTGGATAAGTGTTTCGTTTTGTCCTACAGACTGATGTTGCGTGTCTCTAGAGTTGCCAGGTGGGGTTCTTATGGAACCAAAGTCGATTAAGTCTGGTTGTCTTCATCAAAAGTCTTGTTCTTATCCTGATCCAAATTAATCAATGGCCGAGAGCAGAAGGTTAACGACAAATTTAAGTTGTCAATCTTACGCCCCTGGCAACACGTTATAGGTCATATCAAAGGCGGGACCTCCCAATTATAGTCCATCACCGATAGGAATTGATTCCACAGGAATCCAAAGGGGCAAGGCAAAGATCTTCTAGTCACAGGGGAACATGTCGTTTATCCAATTATCAATTTTGTCACAATTTTAATCAATGTCCATTCCATTCGTAAAAGACGACCCGAAAAAAATAATTATTCATCGGGTAACAGGTAGGATGGTGCGTATTGATTTACTAGACCTTATCATGAGCACGATAAAAGAAGAAAAAGAATAACGTTTGAATTGTTTTATTCCCTGCTTTATTTTTATCTCTGTCTTGGCGATTTACGCAGAATTGCCTTTAAAATGACCTTTGACCTTTCCGCCATCAAAATGGCATGGACATAGTAAACTGACCATCAGACCATTTATGCAAAGATCATCTACAACTCAATGACTTTTACCGATGACGAATGAGAGTGATGTACCTTTATCATAGTGTGTTCCCAGAATTCTCTTATTTTTTGGGGTAACATTCAATACTCGATACAATAAAAATAGAATTATGTGAACTAAAAAAATATCGCACCAAAATCATAAAATACTTTCGACCCGGTGCACGCTATGGCACAACTAGCACACAAGGTGCAAGGGAAACTACTCTCAAAATTTCCTCACTCAGTACATAGTGAAATACGCCGAGTTGAATATCTTATTGTAGATGATCTTTGATTTATGTTTCATACCTACTCGAGCTCTCTAAGCCTAGATCAATATAACTTCCTTCATGACCATACTACATGCCTATGAATACATTTTCACTGTTGATTGGCGATGTAAACAAAGGTTTGTCCGTGTTCAGAATGTTAAAGATGAAATTCACAATAATCATTATGTGGGGGGGGGGGGGGGGGGTATTAAAACATATTTTGCATTATATTGGGGGTATAATGGAAACAAATTACACTACCAACCATTTTAGTACCAGTTACGCTTTTATCGCATCGCGGACGAACTCCAAGACGCCGTTCGTCTTCGATGTGACCACGCGCATAAAATCAAATCACGTTTTTTTCTAACTCACTTCACCCATTTTCGATTACAACCGGAAGTAAACAAAGCATGCCACATCGGACAGAAAAATGCAAAGAGAGGCCACTTGGCTGTCCTGACTAAGGATTACTAATGTCCACCGCGCTCTCGCGGCCTTTACGCGTCGCAAACCGAAGACGGTAAGGGACGCTGTCTGATTGTTATTGTAAAAAACTCTCTGATTTTGGTGTTTCTTTTGTGCAAGAAACTTGGATGTACACATCCGGCTATTTTTAGGAATGATATCATAACGGCGGACGAAAATAGTGAAATGAATCCTCTCATTGTACAGGATGTTTCAAAATGATTGACTCAGTATGAAATGGATACAACTTTGTACCTAAGTACAAAAACAAATGAAAAAACAATACTTGAAATGAAAGCACATTCAATACAGTTTGTATGACATGTGGTTTGATGTTCGTAATTTTATAATTAGATTCACAGAAATGGTTCAAGTGCGTTTTAATGCACTTTACAATTATAAATGTTCAATGTGACCTCCTTTTTCCAATCGAACATACTTTAGTATACGCCAGCAAAAAAATTGTAAATCTTTCTTTTTTGTTTGATACGTGTTTTGTTGCTGTAAGACGAAGTGTTGTGAAGTTATTAACATATCGTACAGATTCAATCATTTTGAAACACCCTGTACTGTAACTCTTAGGCCCCAGTACAGTAAGCCAATGGGAAAATGACGTCAGTCTGTTGTTAGATTACCAAAATGGCTTCCCGCTATGTGGGCTTCCGGACAACAAGGAATAATATAGTCTAGCTGATTACAGATGCGCTAATGCTTATATAATCATCGGATATATTATTCCACTGTTTCCTTTTCGGGATTTTGTCTATGCTGGGGGTTTCACACTCAAAATCTTATTTTCCAAAAATGGTTTATGCGTCAACTTTGGCTGCAAGCTATGACATGGCTTAGTCATACATAAACGGATTATAAGATTGTTTTCAAAAATTGGAATTATTTATTTGTCTGGGTGTCTGTATCCCAAACAGGAACTGTAAGCATCACGTGACCAGATTCTTAAAAACAGTGTATGCTGGTCAAGAATCTGCTCTGGGAAAACAGACAAATGGCAACGCGGTTTTCTTGTTCTGTTGATTAGTATTGCGTCAACACAGCAGATTGTTATAACCAAAAAGACACCGACGGTATCACTCTTGCATCTGCTGATAACGATGAGAATGAAACGATCTTATAAGAAGAAGAATTAAAGCAAAATAAAAATGATAAGAGAGGTGACCAAGAGAAGCATCGTGAGGGAAACAATTGGCGAGATCGGGAGTGAAAGATAGGAGAAGGGAAGAGGGGAGGGGGGGGGAGAGATATACAAGGTGGGGTGAGGGTTGAGAGAGAGGAAGGGGGAGGAGATAGAGAGGGGGGGCAGACGTTTGACATTCTACGTCAATTTTAAAAAAATCGAAGTCATCTAAAACATGTGTTTCATACTTTAGATGCTGGCGTCACACAGGAAGTAAATGTTTGTCGACGACCGTAATCAATCGGTTTCAGACATTCCGTAAAAAACAGCTGACGAAAACAAATATGATTGAAATGCACACGTTCAGAAATGTATTTGAACGTACATGATCAATGAGTATATAAGGAGACATAAAAAACCAAAGAGAATAGGACAGACAGAGATAACCAGACAGACAGATAGGTAGATAGATGAATAAGAGGGTAGGCGGGTAGATAACTAGATTGATAAATAGATATGTAGTTGGATAGACGGACAGATATATTCATAGATGGATAGATAGATAGATAGACAGATAGATAGATAGATGGATGAATAGATTGATTTATAGACAGATAGATGAGATAATGTTTAGTAGAACGATTACATAAAATATACAATAGAGTTGCGAGGAGTGGGTTACGATGGTCATAATTTAAATAGTGTTGAATCAAAGTACGGCCTAACTGTAGCCAAATCAAATTCATGGCGTTAACGGGCAGCACACCAGTTTTCGGTGTAGCCAGATAGATAAATTAAGCAAACTCTTTTTGAATTGGAGGACTCTTCAGCTTCAGACACTGACAGCTCTTATAGTCCCTTCGTCCGTCCTATTCACACCTCCGAAGTTCTCCCTCTTTCCATATAGATTGCATCTTGTAGAAGAAGGTTTTAACGGCCATAGTTTGTTTTTATTGTTGTTGTTGTTTGTTTGCGGTGAAAACTGTATTAAAAATTTACAAATAAAATATTTCCCCCCAAAGTTAAAATATCGCTCTTCCCATATCCACATAAGAGACACCGGACATTGTTGGAGTATCAGGGATATGATGTACCCGTAATCAAGTGTTTATCACTTTTTCTTTTGGTTTGGTTTGGTTTAGTTATTTTGTTGGGGGGGGGGGGGGTTAAATAATGGCAAAAAAA
>JARBEQ010243163.1:0-11804 GCA_030265355.1 Tritonia tetraquetra | reverse complement strand
ATGCGCGAATGGAATGTGAAGTGCCTCTGAGCATCTGAGATGGATACCGGCGCTATATAAGTAATTGTTTATTATATTATTATTATATCATTAAATAATTGTTTTACTTACTTTGGTTTTGTTGCATCTTTGCCACTGCAGCAGAATTAAACATTGAAGTTGTATTGCCACCACTGCCGTGGCTGACATTGTCCACTGAAATACCACTGTCAGACAAGGGGCTGTTATTACCAGACATATGACCTGGCTGGCTTGAAGTGATATTAAGAGAGCGAAGACCTGACAGAACAGTAATAGGCAATCCAGAGCTGGTTGGCATCGGTTGATAGTTCACAGGCATTTCGCTTAATCCCAGATTCATCAATTCCATACTATTAGGCGACTGAATAACATTGGCAGAGTCCATACTTGGTACAGGAAAGTTGGTATTGCCAATGTCTGGTAAGCTGATTGCCAGTTGCTATTGGAAAAAAAAGAGGTAAAGACAAAACTAACAAGATTGCATAGGATATGCCATATTTTTTACTACATGTCCATCCTATCCCCCCACCTTGTGGCGGAGAGGTTTCTAAAATTTGAAATGGGAGTACTGACCAAACTCTTCTACCAACTTCTTTATCATTTGGTTACATTAGAAACTCCCCTTTGTTCTATGATTTCTATTCATTCTTATACAATAACACCTAACAAGGATGTTGACTAATTCCCTCCAAAAAATCTGCACGCAATACGCATCAGGTACCGCATGAACCAATAACAGTAATAATGATAGAGATGTATTGCCCAATCACAACCAGCAGCAGAAAACCCCACCAAAACGCAAATGTGGAAAAAATCCCCATCCCCAATCTAAGTAACTACAGTGGAACGCGTTTAAACCGAAAGTGACGGGACCGGTCAATGTATTTCGGTTTAGAGGTCTTTTTGGTTTAGCGCTAGTCAAAGAGAAGAAAAGATCAGGGATTCCGAATCCTTTTGGTTTATCGATCTTTTTGGTTTAACTGTTTTCGGTTTAAACGTGTTCCACTGTATATAATGGATTGCTGGGCATTATTTAAGATAGGGTGGTTGTATATAAATCGTGGTGATTTATGAGTTTCCTTCAAAACTTTGTTACTTTGAGAGGCAAATGATTGCTCTTGAATTTGGACAAACAATAGAAAAATCACTACAGGTGCATTTTTCACCAATCTATGGGGCTACTCCTATCTTAAAAGTTCGTTTTAACAGTGGTAAAGACTGAAATCTGAATTCATAGTCAGTAATTTTCAGAGTAAGTAAAATTTAATATATTTAAAAAACAGGATGTGAAATATTGACAGCTAGGAAATGTTCTGAGAGTGACTGTAAAAGCTAAAAGTCACACGTAAGAAACCAATATTACCTTCTCCTTTGAGAAAGACCCAAAGGTAAGATCAACAGCGTTTTTGAAGGATGCAGTATCTGTCTTAAATTCTGTATTGGGGGGTATTTGTGGCATAGCATAGCCCTTGAAAAGCACATCCAATTGAATGAACATCGGCTGAAGCAACTGTGCAATCTGACCAGCATGTCCATGGCTACATGTACGCTCTATAAAGGCTTTTGCCTGGTTCAGTCTGCTCTCATAATTGGAAAGGGTATACATACTTTCCATCAGGCCAATTTCACGTTTCTCATGTAAATCATCCAACTCTTTCAGGCAAGCATCCTAGAAAAATATGAATAAATATATTAAAAATTCAACAAAAATAGTAAACCGGTAATGATGCTTGATTCTCTACTCTTGATGGCTAATGTTAATGGATTAATACATACATCCTTTTCACTTTTTTGTAGCAATGCTCATGACATTGTTTTTGTCTTCACTTCAGCGGTATTTGCTGTCAGATCAAAAATACACTAAGAAATGTGCCTTTTGACGACAATTAGATTTGTTTTAACATTTAGCGTACTCAAAGAAAAAAAAACCCTCAGAAATATCCTTTCTTGTTTTGTTTAAAATTTTTAAAAACTATAATTAATACCATCGGCCAAGAAAGTGTGAGTCCACTCCTTTGTTAACCCCCGTACCGCTTACGCACAGCTTGTTTGACAAGCAAGGCGACCAACTCTCACGCGCTCGCACCACATGTAGTGTGAGGCAGTTTCAATTGAGAAGCGTGCGGGCACTACATGTAGGGCGGCGACTTCCAACTTTATGATGGGAGTTTCCCATTTACTATTAATAGCAATCATACCAGAGAAAGCCCGGTCAAATCTATAAATAACCAATCAGATAACAATACTCCCAAGCTGGCAACGTGTTTGCTTCGCGTCACTATCGACGAATAAACATCTGTCAACCGCTTTGTTCTCATACACAGCTCCCACTTCCACTGTGTAGTTGGAGTTGCAGAGCCACACTTTTGGCTCTGGACTTTTTGTTAGACTAATGAGTTGTACAGGGGTTAAGAACAACTCATCTAATCTAACATAGTTTGTTCATGAAGCCAATACAAAGAGTTAGCAACTCACTCTAGCCTCTTCCAAGATAACTTTGTAGCTTTGAAAAGTTTCCTCTATCAGTCCCTTGGTATTGTCCTTCTGCATTTCCAATTCCTCGAATGCCAAATTTAAGTTGGAATTCATCTTCTGGCAGCCCTCAAGTTTTTTGCCACACTCATCCCCAAATTTCAATAAAGTTTCCTTGTTTTTGAACACAGCATCTGTCAGTTGACCAATTTCACTTTCATGTTGAGAGTGGACTTTAGGAATACACTCACTGCAAGCTGGTACCTGTAAAAAATATATATCAAACAGAAAATTTAACAAGCATGTACAAGTGAGTCGTTCTACATTCAAAACCCATTTACTGTGTAAGTATACTAACATTGTGCTGGGAAAAAAGACCAACGATTAGAATGAAAGAATGAGAACAGTAGTGTTGTGCTGTACCGCCGAAGCATTTTACAGTAAAACTTGGCATGTCCGCTAATCCCCGCCCGCTGTTGTATATAAATGTACCACTACCAACTTACCAAACACTTTGAGCAGAAAAACTTGACACTTTCAACAGGATGCAATGAACAAAAGACCGGCTTTCGTAGGTGTTCAATCCCTTCTCCACTTGAAATCATCTCCTCAAAAGTCACAACCTGAAACAAATAATTTGATCATGATACAGATTATACAATGGGTCTGAAAACTAGAGTCAGGTATGGATAAAGCTTTACAACCCCAAGGATCTCTCAGCACAGTCCCTATGAGATTACCTCAGTATAGCACTGGCAACGCCAGAGATGCCAAACCCTTTCATAAAATTTTGAGATTCCCAAATGTCAAATTTTCAGATTTTAGCCCCCAAAAAATCAGATTCACAGGGCAAGGTTATTTAACCCGTATCATATATAATGTAATGTATGATGTCGGTATAGAATGACATGTAATTCATTACATCAAACAGTACACCCTAAAATCCAACCTTTTAAGACCCCTAATTAGTTTTCAATTCCTGTGCATCACAAAATATGTTCCACAATGTCATCCATTAACCTTCACCGCCACTCGTGGGTAAAAAATACCAAAAATATTTTAAAATGTATGGGTTTTCATCTGCTCTTATGCATATATATATATAGATATATATATATATATTGTGTGGGTTTTCATCTGCTCTTATGCATTTTAAAAGATTTTTGGTATAAATATATATATATAGATATATATGCATAAGAGCAGATGTATATATATATATATATATAAATATATATATATATGAATATCGGCAAAAATTACATCATGAAAGTAAAAGAGACTACAGACATGAGAACTCCTTTTGTGACTCGCAGTAATCCTAACCATAGCTCAAGCTCTGTACAGGGCTGCCACTCAAAATTCACAAAATCCACTGATTTTTAAAGCTTACGACTCAACAACCGGCAAACAGTCATATGGATAACTTCATGGTCTAAATTTAGAACCCTTTTCATCAAAGTATACATAAATGAATATGAAAACTACCGGCGTACTCTATAATAGGTGCTTTGTAACATGCTGCCAAAACTATTTATTGTATTAACTTTCAATACTGTTGACTATGACGCGTTGAAACACACCCGCAATTTTTTAAAAAGATGCTGGACTGGAGTCTGTAACATAATTTGTTTTGCCATGGCTTCAGTAACCCACATCCTAAATGAGATCCTAAGCTAATACATTTTAAAGACATAACATCTTCTTAGTGCCTATGACAACCCGTGACAAGAAAATCATCCCTGAAACAAATCCACCCAATCACATCATTTTGAAGTTTGACTACAATGATCACACTCTTCAGCATCCCACATCATGATGAGTAGTAAATAATCTCTTATCAAAATGATGTTGCATCTCTGTTAATATAGATCTAACTAGAAATAATTAAATACCTAAGGTTATGGCTGCATGAATGGTGTCCCCTCTGTAAAATGCCTATAATATTATTGGACAAGTTTGTCACCATAAATAGCAATGCCAAACGTTGGGTAAAGCTTTGTCTGAAAATTTGTTCATGCCACGGCGTTTCCAATTGGCAACCAATCACTGAAACTAGCTATGTGTGAAAGTACACATCATACAGTAGAACTCACCCATTGCGCACCCCCTACAGCGGGACAGTACGACAATCCCCCTTTTTTCTCTATTACCTGTGCTTGGATTTAACGGGAGTGGAAAGGCCCGAACGTGGATACAGCGGGGCTTTGGATACAAAATAGAGCAGCATTTTTCTTTCTTTTTTTGTAAGCCCTGCATAGTCAGGCTCAAACTAGCCAGTCAGCCGTGTAGGCTAAGTGATCAGTGAGAGTCACTGTGATTAACGCGTGGAAGTGTGCTAGCTAGATAGATCACCGCTAAGTGATGAGTGAGAGATTAACATTGTGACTGTGTGGAAGTGTGTTACTGTACATTGTAACGAAGAATGTAATCGAGATTTTTAAGAGTGTGAGGAGTTGTCTGTCTGTGTGTGTCTCCCTTTGTAATCCTATAGCGGGACAAGGATATAGTGGGGTTTTTCTTCTGGACCACAAAGTCCCGCTATATCCATGTTCTAATGTACTATTTTCAGAACTGGGCGAAATCATCATTTACATCGAATATTTCGATCTAGAGTCAAAACTATGAGGTAATTTCTACTTCCGTGAGGTGAGGATGAATGTCTCTTCTTTAAAGATATGAAATTTCAATCATCTGTGAAGAGTGTGCCAATTCAAAATATCTACCGAATTGACGAAAAAATCGACATCGGGAAAACCCTCAGCCAATCCTGTGACAAGGAGTGTAGCATGCCGGCCGCGCATGATCGCTAGACGTAATTTCATTGGTCGCCCGTAACTATTTTTGATCGGGGAGTCCAATGACGGGGGAATCGCTCTTTTCCTTTGTAATCTATACCGGGTGTGATAGGTACAGAAGAAAGTTGAATTATGGTTATCTTTCAAAAAACATTATTTTGACTTCTTTCTTTATCAATATAACCTTTTAGTACCTTTCGGTGACCCACCTTGATGCGGTGGAGAGGCTTGAATGGTCTATTGACTATACCAAACAGGTACAACCATATTGGGAAGGCCTCAAATGAAGATCCAGACCAAGTGGTCACAGTGCCCGGTAAGGGGCGCTGAGGCGGTAGCCCCACCATTTATCTAGCCCACAGTGTGGTAATCTCCTACTTGCCCGAATCAAACTGATTCAAAGTAATAGGCCTGACTCACAAATTGATTACATGGTAACGAATCATGCACAGAAAAGGACAATGAACATAGGGACTGGAATACTAGATCCATTAAGGGTAAAGAAATATAGTTATTAAAAAAATATATAAAATAGATATTTTGTGAATAACAGAAACTAGGTGCACACAACATGTGTGGACACATGTGTAAATGTGACTGTGCAGGTTGTGTGTGCGCGCGCGTGTGTGTGGATTATGCTTTTGATGTAAAGCGCCTAAAGCTTGTTTCTCAACGAGAATTAGGTACTCATACACCTGTCTATTCGGGTGTCAATACTAATGAAAGAGCAGGAGTAGCTTTATTACTAAGAAACAATATATATGAACTCTGTGACTTAACTTAAAAAATGAGCGACTCATAGAGACTAATATTGAATTTAATCCTCAAACTGTCTAATGTATTTTTCTGTGGTGTCACCACCTTTTGGCCCATTTTCAGGTGTTATTACTCTATTGCGAGGGATACGTGTGAAATCAGAATCCCCTAAAGCTATACAGTATACATCACGGGAAAGGTAATTGGATGTCACACGAAAGCGTGCAAAAATATTTGTCATACGTTCAAATCAGAAAGGGCCATGGCCTTGAAATGTCAAGGTCAGTCTTTTTGTTACTTTTCTCCTTAGTATAAGTATACCTTCCATTTGCGACATAAATAACAATTTAATCTTAGTAAAAGTAATGTAGAAAAGATAGCTTATAATGTCCAGTTTCAGAAAATGTATTGTTCAACCCAGGTAGGGACAGCCTGTCATTTTTGCTGAATGCTGTTCCTCAGTGACTCCCATTTTTTTCTACGTAAATAATTAAATCTGTGATGTTATTGTTATCAAGATCAGGTTCAACGCTGTCCTCTTCAGAGATTGATCCCGAATCATCAGACATGTGGGACATCAAAATTATTATCTTCATCACTCCATTCCATTTCAAAAGTATCAAAAATATTTTTTTCTGCCTTATTGGACTCGAACCCAGTTTGGCGTCGATGGCTTCTAAGACTGACAATATTTTGAGATGTAATTTCGATGTGAAAACAACCAACAAATTAGCCTACTTTCACATCTAAAGGGCGTCTTAGTGGAAGTAGAGCATGTCTATGATTTGTTACTGCTAGGACCATCGGAAATTCTTTGTTATTAAACACCTTTCGGCTTATTTATTTACCGACCGATCTAATCGGCCGTGACACCACAGAACTAGCCAGTTCGAGGGTTAAGATCACAAGATTGGGAAAGTAAAGTAAGCACCTGGTGGTCTTCAAAACATCGCATAAACTGATGGGCGGTCACACAATTAGGACAGAGAAGATTTTCACAAGTCTTGCATCTAGCAACAGCCTTGTCCTCAGCTTTACAACTTGTACATCCAATCTGCAAAGTAAAAGATTTTTTGTTAATCAATGCTATCAGGGATCATGCTTTAAAATCTTTAAATTCAGTCTACAAAAGATATGAGAATTACATACAGGCCTAACCAAAGTAAAAACAGGAAGTAGACTTCATCTCTTCAATTAAAACGTATGAGAGAAAGAGTGGTTGAGAGAAAGAGTGGTTCTAATAATGTAAATACAAATTCACATACAGACAGAAACAACCGGAGAATCCCCTTGGGAGGTTATATTGAAAAAATTAAAAAGGGACAGGAGATATATATATTAACATAATAAATGCTAAACAGTTTATTGTTTGTTAGAAGAGAAGCACATCGACACAATTCTAGTCATATCTATTGTCCTGGGAAATAGTTAAGACGATAGTTTAAGCTAACAGAAGGAGACCCTACGAGAAGCGCCCTCCAACCCCTGTTAATCGAACACCAAAGGGCGAAGAGGTATGGATGAAATCTGAGTTAGGACTCTTGACTCGAAAAAAGTTTTGTAAAATGCATAAAACGACTAAGGATATAAGACTTATCTATAGGTCCAATACCGAATAAATAGTTCACAACATACTTACAACAAACCGCACAATATTCAAATGTGATCCAGAGCATTAGGACAAACATGAATTCTCGAGACTGAATAAATTGGTCACCCATTATAGTTTGATTACAAGGTGATAGTGGTAGAGTAGTTTTGGAAAGACAGCAAATTTATTGAATTCGAGATGTGAGCATAGACACAAATTTGGCTTCCATAAGAAACTTATTTATGCTAGGATATTCTTTCTTCTTATCCAAATTCCCTTTTACCATTACAGTGTAGTGTAGAGCCAGCACTATGAGGCTGGATTTCTCTGGATCAAGATATTAAGCGAAGCAGGTGATCAACCCACTGTGAACGCTAGGATATTCAAATGAGGCAAAAGTGGACGATATTTGAGGATTAATAATTCATATATAGGAAAAATTTTTACATACAAATGTACAGTTAAGAATGATGCTACCATATGTAAACAATTTTGGAAGATTCATACACAATGTACAATTCAAAATATTGCACTGCTACTAAGTATATTACTAAGAATAATGAAAATCACATCGATTCCAGATCGTTGTTCTACAAAAAATATATAAAGGACTTTGGATTTAGAAGAATAATGAATGTAAATTGTTGAAAACTGAATTTTAAAAAGATATAGCAACAACAGAACAGAGAGACAGAGGAGAAAATATTCTGGAAAGAAAAAAATAGGCCACGTGAAAATTAAAATTTTTAAAAAAAAGTAACAGGTCTGAATACATTACTTACGCACATAGTTAAAAAGTCACAAACCTGTTTTATTTCCTCAGAGTCCTTCTGCAAAATATCCTCAAGCACCATATCAGACTGCAAACTGGCAACTCCCTGAGAGGGTAGCAGCAGGGTTTTTTGTTTACACCTTGGACAGTTCAAACAAATTCCATTCGAACTATCTTTAACAGAATCCTCATGACTGGCCAGTTTGTTGAGACATTCTTCACAAAATACATGAAGACAGGACAAAAGTTTAGGAGACTTCAATTTATTTTCACAAATATGACAAATGTCAATGGCGTGATCATCTTCTAAAGCTCCACTGCCATCTTCAATATCATCTTTCAGATTCATCTCTTCAGTTGGCGATGGAGTGCTTTCATTTTCAGAAGCCATGTCTATAGTCTGTACGAAAAAGAAATAAGATATAAGGATGGTTTCTAATTCTGTGTCAAACTGGACAATGCAACAAGACAAAATTCAATGTTTGAATCAATGTAACAAGAAATTGTTTGTTTCAGTTTTTGGGGCTCTATCGACACAGGTAGGTCATTTTAGCCCCGTAGATTTTACCGCCCCAGGTCCCTACTGGGAGATATTCTGAACTAATTTGTTGTTTTACCTGCAATATGGACAGGAACTGTCTTATCATATCAATATGTTGCTTCACATAATTGCCTGAGTGTATGTATGGTCCTGTACACTTCTAAATCCACTTTGATAACAGTTTATCCTTTACTCCATCCCTAAACTAAGCCTATTTTCTAAGATCCTAGCATACAGTTCCTGGTACACTTCGTGAAGATATTCATCTATAGTTGTCACATTGCACTGTGGATCCACTTTTATGAATAGGGATTATTTTATGCTCATTTTTCAATCTTCTAGCACCATTTTAGTCCAATAAGCTGCCTGAGTTTCCCAACAGCCAACTTGTCTTTTCTTGCACTTATAAGTTCTGCTATTGTTATTTTCCTCCATTGTTAGAACTACCATTTTTATTAGGACGGTGTTTGGATTTTTATACAGATTTTCAAAATATTCTCTCCACATTTCTAGTATCATTATTTTTAAACAATACCTCCTTGTTTATTTTTAACCTTACACCGAAAGGTACTAAAAGGTTATTGATAAAGAAAGAAAGAAAAGTTTATTTTTAACATGCTTTATTGGACACTGCAGCTCTTTGAAGCTCCCCAAAACTATTTCTGATTTTCTCCAAAACTTTCAATTCATCTAACTTTTCTCCAAATTTCCTTTTTAGTTTTTTTTTAGCTTATACTTATATATAAGATTCCATATCTTTACTTATACTTGCCAAGTATTTTTTCCATGCATATTTTTTTCTCTTTGATTTTTTGTTTTACAAAATCACTCCACCAAGCAGTCCTTTTATTATTGCTTTCTACTCCTATAATAACTTTTCTTACAAATGCTTCATATGCACTTTCAGTAATTGCTTTCTTATTATATATTGACCAGATACTTTCTACATCTTCTATATCTACTCCTGTCTGCCTATCTTCAATTTTTCGTTTAATTAAGTTTTGGAAAGTGCTTTTGGTATTTATGTCTCTCAATTCTTCTACTTTTAATTTATATCTCTTTTGTTCTTTCTGTTTATTAGGTTTGGTTTTAAGAACTAAGTTGAATTTCCCAACCAGTAAAAAGTAATCACTGTATATTCCTGCTCCTCATTTTAATTCTGACGTCATTAGTACAGTCGACTCTGCATAGTTGCAACTTTTCTCAGGAAACGGAATTAATTCTATATAAAAGTCATGAGCTAACAACCATAACGATACAATAGCTTTGCACTGATTGTGGGTGTAGCAGATAGCTGCAGCAGCCTTTGTTCAATCTTAAGCGACACCCCTAGCCTGCAAGGAATGACCACACATCTCTATACAGTCCAGTGCAAACATTTGCGTCGTCTCATCACGGCTCATGGATTTTTAGTGACAGGCCATAGGATCGTCTTTGATTGCACAATAAAAAGAGTTAGGACAACTAAAAATAGCAATGGTGGCTATAATCAAAGAGGATGCGGCATATCATTTGCGGGGATGATATTAATTAATGCATAGACCAGGTGGTTAGCATGGGAGTGATTCTGGCTTTATAAGAGAGGTGCAATAGTCAAGTAATGAAATGACTCTAAATTACTGGGCCCACAGCCAACTCTGCTTAATCGCAAGACAATTGCCACTTCCGCTGTGTTGCGATTAAGCAGAGTCGACTGTATTATAAAACAGATGGCTGCTGACTATTATGTAATCTATTATTGACTTTCCATTCCTACCTGTCTCCTGTGTTTGAAAAAAGTGCTAGTTATTTCCGAAACATTTTTCATGCTTATTGCCTACCCTAGCATTTAGATCACCTAATAATATATGTGGGTTTCGTCTGGTAGTTATTTGTAACTGGTGATAAAAGTCTTCTTCGTTCGGACCATATCCTACAATTAATTTGATGTTCTTAGATTTAAATTCAAAATTAGTCTCTATGAGTTGCTCATTTATGAAATTCACAAAGTTCATATAAATCATTTCTTAGTAATAAAGCTACTGCTGCTCCTGCTCCTTTTTAAAAAAGCTAGTCAGCCGAGTTGCCTGAACTATAGAGTAGTTTCTGGGCAACTCGGCCGCCTAGCGTTTTTTAAAACGAATTTCCACGATCTGAGAGCCCCAGACCTTGTTTCTACGCAGGAAAGCCCTTGATGATGAAATAGACATGTCCTCTATCTGGCAGTGGCAGTTAAAATTGACTGTGCCAAGTAATTTTATAGTGTAGAGGAAAATTATAATTCCTGTTTTTTCCGCGACGTCTGCCGGGGGGCGGACGAGTCGGCCACCCATGATTTTGCTTTATTATCTTTAGAATGGGAATTGAAACCCTTTGAAAATTGGACTTCAAATACTTAGTTTCATGTCCCCCCCAAAAAATAATAGACGTAGACAGCCATCTAGGTTGATATAATCGACGTCAACGGTGTCAGTGCAAAGGCACCATTTTGTTTTTTACCTGGTGACATCGTTTTCACTCCTAACAGGTAAAAAAATCCGCCTTCTCAAAAAAACAATCTTGCTAGAGTCACTGTACCCCTTACCGACCGCTACATGAAAATGACACACATTTACATCGTTTCGAAAAAATCAGCGTCATTCAGGTCAATTAAACTTTGCATGAGCAATGTTTTATCTTTCTGTTGATAACTTTACAGCCGCGAGATGCGCCGTTTTGTTCAAGAAATACATTGTTTTGACAGTGAGGTGAGCGTGACCTGCACGGATGTGACATCACTTTATAAATAAGCCGAAACTAATATTTGTAATTTTTTCTAATGTCGTAAACTGTTTTAAATAGGAGTATGGAAGTTCATGGCAGTATAAAAACCTT
>JARBEQ010243119.1:0-11807 GCA_030265355.1 Tritonia tetraquetra | reverse complement strand
GATATTAAGCCAAGCAGGTGATCAACCCACTGTGACCTTTGTGGTAGGAATTAATTTTGCCCAGACAGCAGCCTTGCCGTCTACTCTTATCCATTTTTAACTGCCAAGGGTTCTTTAACGTGCGCAACGTTTATTGTCCATCTCCAACAGGACTGGGTTCTTTGATCCCACCTACCTGAAAATAGGATCAGGGGAGTGGCATATATGTGAAAGTGAAACCAAAAAGCATGTTTTTTCCTGTTTACCACCAATACAGTGATAAAATTCTGTCACCTACTTTTTGATTAGCGAAGTTGGACAGTAACCTCAAATGAGGACCTTTGTTTATGCAAGGAAGTGGGTGACAATGAACAAAATGTAAAGAGCTTTGACCCGGATGATCACCTGCTTGATCACAGTATTTCCACCTTTGTGAGTGGCCAACATACGTATCTACGAACAAAATAAAACTTTTAAGTGTTGGGGCCAACCCCATTTTCAGTCATGAAAGGCACACAAGTTACCCAGTATAAATCCAGGCACCCAGACCACCAAGCATGGCTGAGCGGAAGGTTGGAAATAACTGTGGATCAAATAATTTCAGACAAGCAGGTGATCAGTCCACTGCCCTAAACTCTTTATTGACACCATGAACAATACACTGAGCAGTATAAATCATAAGCAAGGTCAATAAATAAATTAATGTAGCCCTTGTGGTCGCCTCCTCAGCTTTGCAAGAACTGGGAGAATATATGCCACTTTGGGTGATATAGCAAAAACTCCGGACCAAAATTCCTTTCGCTATAACAACACTAGTTAGATAAATGCGTATTTGTTGTATCCATGCTAGAGTGTACCTTCTTTTCTCAATTAAAGGAAGTAAAAACACCAAGACAGATGGGAAAATTGTTTTGTTTCATTTTATATTCCAAACTAGCAAAATTGCAATAAAATAAAATCATGAACCAAAGTATAATAATATGATACGTTTAAATACAGACTAATAGTGATGACATCAATAAATAAATGCTTCACACTGAGGACTTGCTAGTTTATATCATGAACAAAAAATACAAACACATTTAAAACTCACCTATAGAAAAGACATGTTAAATCATGCACCCCATGTTTTAATAATTTCATTCAGAAACCAATTAAAGCATCAATGTACATAGAGCACAACACAAGTTACTGGAAAACATTTTCAAAATACATTTATTTAAAACGAATTATATTGAGCGTACAAAATAAACGAAAAATATACGACAAAAACAACAATGGGGTCAAGGACACTCAATAACCAAATTCAAAATAGTGAACAAGAATGTCCTTTTCTTCTCCTCGTCATAAAAAAATTGAAAGAAATAGCTTTCATTTTCAGAAAAAACAATGTCAGGGAAAAGGAAAGGAGCACAAAATATAGGATACTTTGAAGATGGTCTTTCTTGAAAATAATACTCATATCATGAGATTACACATGACAATGATATATTCTACACGGCAATGTGTAGTGTAAAGGAAAATATGGAAGAGAGATGAACATCTCTCCACAGTTGATTTTTTCAATACAAATACATATCTATTGATATAGATTATATTTACTTACAGAGTAACTTACAATTTACAGTACATGCAGCTAAATATATGACTTACTATTACTTTTATCAATCCTTTGAGTACAAATTAAATGTAAGATAAAATTGCAGCATGGAATGCGATTCACAGTCTAAGTCTTAGTTATTGTGTAATTCTTCCCAATTGTATAAGTAATTATCAGTTTAAAATCATGCACAAGGACATTGATTAATGATACTTAATTCCAAATCTTATGTTTCCAGTGACCTATTCAAAAATCAGAATCCCACCCCACATAGTTTTAACAAGAGCACTTTTAATCTTACCAATAGCAAAGTGAGTTAATGTACAATGTGTGATTTAATAATGATAATAGTGATAATAATAATGATAGTAATAATAATTATAAAATAAGACAATAATAAAGATATAACATTAATGGTGATAATAATAATAATAATAACAGCAAAGAAAAATACTTACTTATTCTATTCACTGGGATTATAATTTGAATTAAATCAATATTGTGAATACAAAATCATAATTTTAAATAAACAGTAATGGAACAAAACAGCTAGGAATTAATATTATTTTACTTCCCTTTCTTGTATGCTAGAGTAAAATAGTTATCATATCTGTAACATAATATTACTAATGATAATTACATGGAAAGATCAAGTCATAAGAGAAAAACAAACTTAACTTTTAAATATATATTATTTCTTTCAGAACAACACATATAAACATTAAGCAATGGCCATTAATCAAGAAACAAAAATGTGTGAATTCAATGATGATAAACATGATCTCTCATCCTTTCTTCTCTTACCCACGCATTACAAATATCACACACGCACATGAAGCCTCACAGGCACACATACACTCACACACACACCTACACAAGAAACATAACTTCATTTTTTATACTGTATGTAAAATCATAAAATATTGTAATCAGCTGTAAAAGTAAACCAAAATGACACAACTCAGCCATATCTCTAAATTGATGAAGTTCAACTGCAATTTTCAACATTTCAAAGAGAAGAAATATAATACAGTAGGCGCCACCTACAAGCACGCCATCCTGAAACATACTTGGGAGCCAAGCAAGCAAACTTACTCCTACTGAGTTTTTGCTATTTACAGCTAGGTGCATAAGCATGGTCACTTCAGCCTTAGTAGTAGTACTAGTATGTACTTTTAAGAACCTTTAAGGCTCATAGGGCCGGAGCTTAACCCGGTTTCGGTAGCGTGAAGTGGACAAGTGACAATTTTTTAGATCCTAAAATGAAAATGCTTATCTATCACATTATATTCCTTTTCTGATACTTTCTGATAGAAAAAAAAAGTCAATCAAAACAACCTATCATGACAGTGTTGAATTTAATAGCTTGGCTGATTAATGATAGTATTCATTTCGTATCAAATGTGTAGAGTTTTGCTCTTCTTTCATTTTTCGCCTGTAAAAATAAAATAGATATGATAATAAAAAATTAACAGAGAAAAAAACCCAGTGAAAAGAGAAATTTAACCCTTTACTAGTTAAAGCGGCCACTTGCTATAGCACAACCCCGGTCTTCCTAATGTGCCCGATCGTACCCGCAGACATGGGAGAATGACATGTTTGTTTGAAGCTCTTTTGAGAATGAAATACGTTAGTTATACCAAATTCTGCTAATACCGGACAGTGGGACAATAAAATTGCAAGTAGCATTTTAGCAGACAAAAAAATGTTGAACCGACAGTGATTATTTTTGAAAATAAATGTTTTTTTTTGCCTTCATTACCAAAATAAACGGTCATTATAGCTTTAGATTTCATGAATCATTTGTTGAATGAGTAGAGGCTTAGCTGATATTAAGGATGAATAATATTGAGATGAATGACGGACATTGATGTCAATTTGAAAGTTAAATTTACAGTGAAGAGACTGATGACAATGACGGAACCTCTTATCACATTATTTTTACTCCCTATTCAACTTCATTATTTTTTCCCCGACACCGAACACTGCACCTCCCATAATGATGTATATCAAATGAAAGAAAAATCCTTCCCTGACTTAATGGTGTTCTAAAATTTCTGTTTTTTTTAAATTTATTCCACAACTAATTTTTTTGTTGTATCACTTCTCCTTCTGGGAAGAGTTGCAGCCCTTTGCTTAGCATTTTGGACTTTTTGACCCTATTGACCTTAACTAGTAAAGGGTTAAATAGAAAAGATAGATTTCAGGTTTTTTAAATCAAATACATTATAATCGTAGTTCTGAAACAATTATAAACAAAACAAGTCTCAGATAATTGTAGTAATGAAGAATATGAAGAGTTTATACACATACATCCAGGTAATGAAATGTGGTAAGTGTGAGTTTATTGTCTGATTACATACAAATGAATAATTAAAGTGAATATGATTCTGTGAAAAAGGGATGATTGACAAAGTCAATATTATTCTATCTGACAACAGCACATAGTATGTTTTGAAGTGTTATTCTTTTTATCTGACATTATGTAAGACCCAATAGTGAGTCAGGACCCAAAGCTAAAGGCTAAAGGTCACTTTGACCAGTAATGTTACTTTCTTCACATTGTTTCAGTAGCAAGATGTCTTTAGGGAGAACGTTCTTGAAACAAAAAACTGATATTCGACTTGAAATTAGGTCCTACTTATTGGAGTGGATAATAGTTTAAAAACATTAGTAAAAACTTTACATAAAGTGATGTACATGGTATTGATTGCTGAGATTGTTAAAAAAAAACTGCAGTCTTATTCATTTCTGAGACAAAAAAAAAAAATCGTTAAGACTGAAAATTATCAAATTAGGTGAAAAAATTGCACAATTCCTTTGTATGATGACAGTTCAATTTATTTCACAAACAAATGATTCACACTTTTGATACACAAATTCATTTTTAATTGATGGCGTGAATGAGTGCATGGTGAAAGCAGATGGATCACTGATGGATGTGATAAGATCATTGAATAATATCATGTTTAAAGCATTTTAAAGAAAATGTTATTTTCTTTTTAAAACTGCAAATCAAACTGTTTTTAGAAAACCATAATTTACATTCGTTCCAATAAGTTTGATCCAAAACCCATGTATTGGCAACACAAGTTTCACATTGGAGAGATTTTAATGTATATAACATGAAGTTGTAAATTACAGAGAAAACAATAATGTAAGTAATATGGCAAACCCTATTGTTTTCATTGAAACAAGCGTCAAAATGCATGGGCACATTTACAATTTAAGACCAATTCAAATGTTGAAACTAAAGAACTTTCGATGAAAAAATTGTGTCAAGCAGAATATCACAAATCTGTAAATAGTAAAGATTATAAAATGAATACTTGGGAAATCCTATGTAATAATGAAATATGTGACATTTGCACACTTTATAATTTCCTGTTTTATCTTTCCCTTTCAGTTTCAAGTTAGAAATTGTTAGACTTAACTCATAACTGAATATTTTGGATATCCAAGTCAATAAATATCATAAAACACAATCTTACAATTTACAGCTATTCCTGTAAATAAATAGATTGGTAATAAACAGAGAAAGTCAATAGAATGTTATGACAATAGATTACATTAGCAATCCATCACCTTCTTGTCACAAGATGACATCACCTTTAAATTAAATCAATAAAAAAAGCTCTTCTTTCCTTTAATTTCTTTCTCTCTAATCCTACAGAAGAGATACATGCTTTTTTCAGCAAAGACAATAACAGTTAGCTATTATTGTACAATCTTAAATATCTTTGTTTCATAAACTTGATTTATCTTCCCCAAAACAAGAGCAGCATTTGATATGTTTCTATAAAATAGAAGGTATAAATAATGCATTTCAAAATTTTCTTGCTCCTAAAATGTTCCCCTCTCCCCTCTTTCATAAAACAAATTATTTTTGTATTACCATATTACCATTGAGCAATACAGTTTACAGTCAGAAACTTAAAATACAACTAACATGAAAAATGTGATGCACATTTTGTGACTATGACAATCTTCACACACAGTGTAGCCGCAAACTTTTAGTTGTAACAATTCCGATTATACTCTTGGCAGAGAAGTTTATTGATCACGGTGAATGCATTGAATGAATCATTCCTATCGGTAGATCTTTTGCTCGATTAAAAATTCACGGCATATTGGTTGTCTGGGAATGGCACGTCTCCTCTTGGTGGTATTGTGGGAACTGGAAAAAATCGAAACATATTAAACAAGTCAAAAAGATGATACTATCATACATTCAATTAACTTTTTAGTATACTGTAATTGAAATATTTTCCTTATTGCCTTCTTTCTAGTAGCAAAGGTGAAATGGAGGTATGCCTAAATGAATGGGAAAACGTTGTCTGTATCTAATGACATAACGTAAATCATATCGAACTATTTTTTTTTCAACATACACTGTATTTGTGTGAGAAGAAGATGTCACATTAATAACAAATATTATTAAACAGTTACTTTTCCCAGTGTCAACAAGACACAAAGATTAATTCTAACTATGAAGTCTAGCTACATGGAATAATTTTTATAATACTAGATAACTAAATTAATTACAGTAAGTATTATTTCACTATCAGGCTTCCTGTGTGTAATTATTTGGGAAATTATTTTTAAACATAGTCTACATCCTTATTCATTAATATAACACATTGCATGCCATCATATCAGAATCATGTCATTCTTCAACATAAAGTGAAAACAGATTCATTATTAAACATGAATCTAATCACTATAATATAATATTTCCGAAAAAAATACATTTCCCCCCATTTTTGACTCAATCATACATTAGGTAAGAAGTTATAAATTCCCTTGAATTTCTTTCTTGACCTCTCCATCCTTTTCTTCATTATGCACTTTTTTGTCTTGTTATCCAAACCGCATTATATCCCTAAGGAATGTCGCGGCCAGTTCCATGTTCAGCATAGCTAAACAGTGCTGGAAGAACTCTGGATTAGATAGATAAAGCAAGCAGGTGATCAGCCCACTGTGCCCAAACTTGAATGGACTCACATTTTTAGGTGTTGCCCAAGTTTTGGCCATAACAATATTTACTGTTGTGATGGAGGTAAACCCCTCAGCTGTTAGAAAACTGAACAGATTTTGCCACATAAGGCACATTTATTATGTACGATGGATTAAAATACTTGTATTCAAATATCTATTTTCATTTAATGTATGGGAAACACTTCCTATATTCAGTTAGTTTGTTAGTTTAATCGTATATGACTTATGCAGTAAAATAGCTTTTTAAAACCATGAATGATGCAATGGACATACACACATCTGAATGCAAGCGTTCCAACCAAAGTTTGTCAATAATAAGATAAAATACCCAAGCCGTTCTACCAAGGTCAGCAGGAGACTGATGTCCCTTTTTTTGTTGATGTTTGATTCGACAAACTGTGCCTTATCCTTCTTTGGCAATTGGAAAATTTTGAAACTATTTTGTTTAAAAGTTGGGAAAGCCCTGTGTGCAGATGGAATTTACCCAGAAATGATAGTTAACAAAGTATAGAAGCAGACAAAGTATTACTTAGACTATGCCAGGCAGCATATAAAACTAAAATTGTGCCAGAAGATTGGAAAATGAGCACAATAACCCCTATTCATAAAAGTGGATCCACAATGCAATGTCAAAACTATAGAGGGATATCTTTACTAAGTGTACAAGGAAAACTTTATACTAGGATCTTAGAAAATAGGCTCAGAAAAGGAGTAGAGGATACACTTTTAGAGTATCAAAGTGGATTTAGACCGGAAGAAGTGTACACAAGACCATATCGATCAAAGAACATGATGTCAATAACAATTTGGTAGAAGCAATAAAATCATTTTATGTTAATCCATAAAGTGAAGTAACAATTTGAATTCAGGGGAAACTACTCATCAATGATCTCGCTCATTGTATGGTAAAAACACTGAGTTTTTTATCTAATGTATTTATCATCGTAGTTCCAACACGGCTAAAAAGGGTTGGAAGTGTAAGGAATCCAATGGTTTCATACAGGCAGAAGACCATCCCCACACAACCTCATAAGTTAGAATCCATTTCTCATATCTAATCTATATAGTATACAGTGAGAGATTTAGTATCAATCCGTTCACAAAATTATAAATCATAAGCTGATACTATAAATTTTCAAAATGTGTTGAAGTTGATGAAGTCAGGATTGTAAATTCCTATTTTCCCTGACACTATATGAAGACAAATTATCTATCATACCGTATTACAGACTTTACAATTACAATGCCTACAATTAAAACAAAAGTTGACACACTAAAGACATGGATAGGAGATTAGATAATCTGGTAAGGAAGATTTTATAATTGTGAAAAAAGCTAAAATTCTCATTGCATTCATGTTAACAATTGCTATCTTTTTTTGTCAGTGTTTATATTTCAAGTAGTCACATCAAATACATCTCTGGGGCTGGTGCTTTTTGTTAATGTGAAGTGGACAAATGACAATTTGTCACTTTCTGAAAATCATACTTGTTTTTATCGCACATTTCCCAACTCTTAATTGAAAAGTGGTACCGGGTACCCAATCGACGTGAATTGAGTGAGGCAATCGGAATGAGGTGTCTTGCCCTAGAAAACACTAAGAAAGCGCCTGGAGTGAGTCTGCAGTCTTAACACTTGGCCAGCTCACCTACATATGGGAAGATTTGCATAATCTTTCAAAAAAGGAGATCAAGATTCCAACTCTAATTTTAATGATCTTTGAAGCATGCAACAGTTTGACACACCTTCATTCCATGTAAAAGTACATAAAAACAATGAGTCAAATTAGTTCTGATTTTTACCAGACACTGAAAGGTAAACCAGGAAATGATAAAAGAAAGAAATAAACTTTTGCTTTTACGGACCAAGCCCTTATACATAATATACATTGGAAACAAGTGGCAATTAAATATAAAGCATTAGGTAAGCAATAGCACCAAATGGTAAATCTCACTGATTTGGTGTTGAAAAGGGTCTAAAACTTCAAACTTTAGAACTCTGTATTTTGTATTTTATCTCACTGACTTGAGTAATAAAAAAAGAAATTGAGTCGCAGGATTTCTGCTCACAAGGAGTGATGTTCTAAATCCCATTTTTTCATTCTCATGCAGGAGTGACAAGATGGTTTTTTGTTGTTGAAACATTGAATCTCACACCCACAAGCAGGGGAAAAAAAAACCTTCTTTCGAGCTTCAGAAAATGAAGGCATTTATGTCAAGATCTTGAATCTATATTTATCAAGGCATGAGAGGAAAATAGTTGGTGGGTGCATGGAAGAGGAGTGGGGGAGATGGGAGTGAGGGCCTAGTAGCTGTTAATTTTATGCAATCAGCTTAGAGGTACCGTCAACTGGGGTTATTTAGGCCACGCTCTAAAAGGCCCCATATTTTACAAATAATGGTTAAATTCATGACCTGAGAACTCCTTTTATTAGTAGTAACCTTGGTTCACGGTATGTTAAAATGTGCTTGGTACAAGGAAAATTGGTTTTTAAGCTGTAACTCTGTCAAACCCCATTTAAATGGATTTGATTATCACATTTTTCTGACAGCACACGATTGAGCTAAAAATTATCACATTCTATGTTTGGCTGTTGGAAAATAGAAAATCCACCAAAAATATTTTGTATTACTTTTTTCAAACTTTGAAGAAATACTTCTATGTCTCTCTCTTTCTCACCATTAGCCGACTAGCAAACAACTGAGATTAAGAGTATTGTGAGGCAATCTTTCTTTAATATCATTTTGTTATAACAAAGCCATAGTATCTTTGATCTTTATTTTCAATGATTAATCTCATTAGTTTCAGTGCATTTCGCCCAAAGTAGAAAATTCTCCCAGTTGTTATAGCTAAAAGGTGACCACAAGGGCTACATTTATTTGTTTATTGGCCTTGCTTATGATTACTCAGTGTATTGCTCATGAAGTCAATAAAGAGTTGTGGATACAGTTGGCTGATCACCTGCTTGTCTGAACTTCTTTGATCCACAGCATTTCCAACCCTGTGTTCAACTATGCTTACTGGTCGGGGTGCCTGCATTTATATCAGGTATCTTGTGTGTGTCTTTCATAACAGAAAAATGGAGTTGGCCCCAACACTGCTCTGCGATATCAATGGGATTTGATCAAACAAACAAAGTATTAATGTATAGTTCTTTAAAAAACAAGTTACATTTCAAGTGCTTGTGTGATATTCCATGACTGGATATGTGCTTGGACTTAAGAACAAAGCAATTGTGTTAATTATGCCGTGTAGAAATGAAGGGTTACAAAGATAATGCATTATAAAGGATTCCTTTTCCACAACAAACATAACTTTTGTTTTCAGAAATGTGCAGAAGTTAGGAGCTAAATGCAACTCAATGAAGCAGATTGAAATAAAACATCAGAGTTAGATTATAGCATCTTCAAATCATGGCTGTTACGTTATCACTGTGACAATAATACTAATCTACATGATGTCTCAGTTAGAAATACATTCATAATTCAAGTGTGGAGAATTAGTCATCTTTAAAGTTCCATTCCCGGAAATATTCCTGTTAGGCGAAGAGTGAGGGTTTGAGGCTAGAGAAAAAGGTGATGAAGTGTATACATTACAAAATCTTTCACAAACCTTGTCCTTATGCATCATTTTTTGATGAAACTTCTGAAGAAATTAGTATTAAACAAAAACCATGTGATTTACCTGGTAAAAATTACGACTTACGTGGGTCAGACAAGAAAACTTGAAATGGCAGGTTTTACCTTCCTTTTCCTTTTTTAAGTGATCAACACAATTCATTAAGATTTACAACTGGCACAACATATACATACAACCATCCACAGAGAGCAACAGAGAGAGAGAGAGAGAGTAGAGTGAGAGAGTGAGAGTGAAAGAGTGAGAGAGAGTGAGAGTGAGAGAGAGAGAGAAAAGAGAAAGACGACCCATAATAGTATAAAATTCCATTCCTTTGTCACAGGATGAAAAAAGAAGACAAAGCTCACAGACATGAGACAAGTAATTAAAGTACCATCTTTCATGTTTCCAAACCAATCCTTCACCCCACAATGGACTTACTCTGAGCAGTCTGGCAATTGGCCCCCACCCATCCATCAGGACAGTCACAGGTCCCTGATATGCTGTCACACACACCCCCGTTCAGGCACCGGCAGAAATAGATACAGCCTGGACCAAACCGATCCGGGGGGCAAGCTGCATTCAAGAGAAAAGAGACACACAAAAAATATATCATATATCCTGTATATCAAAAACAAATTCAAATGAAGACATTTTTACACACTATCGTGAAGATATCCTCTACTAAAAATTGTGGTAATTAAGTAAAAGCACTATTCTAAGGTAACATAAAGTACTGACTGCTACTACTATTTTCATTATTATTATTATCATTATCATTAGCATTATTATTATTATCATTATTATTATTATCATTATCATTGTATTATTATTATTATATTATTATTACTATTACTATTATCATTATTATTACTATTACTATTATTATTATTATTATTATTATTATTATTATTATTATTATTATTATTATTATTATTATTATTATTATTATATTAATATTATTATTATATTATTATTATCATTATTATTACTATTATTATTATTATATTATTATTATTGTTACTATTATTCTTATTCTTATTATTATTATTACTATTATTATTACTATTATTATTATTATTATTATTATTATTATTATTATTATCATTACTATTACTATTAATATTATTATTACTATTATCATTACTATTATTATTACTATTATTATTATATTAATATTATTATTATATTATTATTATTGTTACTATTATTCTTATTCTTATTCTTATTATTACTATTATTATTACTATTATTATTATTATTATTATTATTATTATCATTACTATTACTATTAATATTATTATTATTATCATATTATTATTACTATTACTATTATCATTACTATTATTATTACTATTATTATTATTATTACTATTACTATTATTATCATTATTATTATTATTATATTAATATTATTATTATTATATTATTATTATAATATTATTATCATTATTATTACTATTATCATTATCATTATATTACTGTTATTGTTACATTCTTATTCTTATTCTTATTATTACTATTATTATGATTATTACTAGTATTATTATTACTATTACTATAACTATTATTATAATAATTATCATTATTACTACTATTATTATTATTATTATTA